>APFE030330688.1:48965-105513 GCA_000404065.3 Pinus taeda
AGTTTTTGATCCTATGGTTTTGGTCCGTGGTATTGCATCCAAAAGAGTTGAACCCAAGTATTGGGTCCATGGTATTGAATTGTTATGGTTTTTGGACCGTGGTATTGTGAAAGGCCTAAGGCTACAAAAGAGGAAGGAGATCATTTGGCAAGGTATCATCTGAATTATTGAATATCTGATAAAGTGCTAGATCTGGAATACTGTGATTGGGTTATGGTGCAGATCTAGATCTGAATGAAGATGGAACCTGAGCGCAAGGAGAAGGATAAGTTCTATTGATGGGTCAAAATCTTAAGGCTTGAATGATAGTATCTTTGTATGATTTTGATCTGTTCTATGTGGCGCTTGCTTAATCTATAAATCTGGTAATCTGGAACTAATGTCTGAATGTTTGAAAGAGTGAATTACCATTTATAGATCTGTACGCAGGTTTATGGTTCTTGAAGTAGCGTATGTCCCTTGAATTATCTTCTAGCTGCTTCTATTTATTGTTGCAGTGTTCTGGGGTCATAATTTGGTGGGTGGTTACTGTTACTGTGTTCTGGGTACAGCTATCAGAGAAGTGTCTATTTGATTCAGTGTTAATTGGTGAAAAGGAGATTGTTTGATACAGAAATTCTTGATGTTTGATTGATGTTCATGGATCCAGTCTGAAAATTTATGAAACGTGGTCCCTGGAAGCAAAGAGAAGGTTGTAGCCTTCTACAGGTAGTAGCCTGCATACTAGTATCCCAACTAGTACAAGAGCTAAGGGGGGTTGTAGTTCCCTTCCAAGAAAAGCTGGAGAATGAGAGAGGGTTGTAGCTCTCTGTAGGTAGTAGCCTGTGTACTGGTAAAGGACTGCACCAGTACAGAAACATTGTAAAAGAAGTTTATAAATAAAGGAATATAGACACGAATTGCAGCAGGTGGTTTTCACCCACATTGGGTTTCCACCTTATATCTTGTGTTCTTGTGTGTGATTTTCTTGTACTTTGTTTCACTATTTCTGGTTACTGTTTATTTGATTCTGATACATAGATTAATGATCAACATCTTTAAGATAAATTAAATTATAATTTTGCATGGTATACGCGGGTTTCCTTATCTGTAGTTACGTATATACGCGATTTTCACTAACTGAAGTACCGTATATGAGCTGGGTTTGAAAAAGAAAATAATTGACTTGATAATACTGATTCACCCCCCTCCTCTCAGTATTATTTCCAACAAAATTGCCCAAAAGTCTTTTGATGACTTGAAGGTAGTTCTCATAAGTGCTCCTTTATTGCACCCTTCGAACTATCATCGTGATTATTTCCTCTATCTAGTTACAGCCTCTAGCACTATTGCTATGGTCCTGGTGAAAGATGATGATGAAGGTCATGAACATGTCATTTATTCCCTTAGTCGCAATCTCCTTGATTCTGAGACCCATTATGCTCATGTCGAGAAATTGGCTTTAGCTATTGTGCAAGTTGTTCAGCGCTTTCAGCATTATATTCTCCTTTTAACTACAAATCTGATTTCTGATTGCAACCCCATGACTTATATTATGACTCGTCAGGTCCTTGGGGGAAAATATTCCAAGTGGATTTTCATCCTCCAAGAATTTGATTTGGTGTTCACTACTATCAAATCGAAGAAATCACTTGTATTTTTCAAGTTGATTTGATCTTTTTCCTTTGCTTCTCTTCCTACTGTTATGCCCCTATACTAATAGGTGTCATATATCATGATTGACTTGGTATAGTTCTGAAATATGTACATACCTTTGCTTCTGCAAATGTTTTCCATATTTGTAAAAAATCAAAAAATTAAAAAATGTAAAGAGGGTATGCCCTAAAAGAAAAATCAAAGGGCAAAAAGAATAAAGAAAAGGTCAAAAAATGAAAGAAAATGAACCCCAACAAAAATAAAAAGACCAGGAAAGTGTGCAAGTCCAAATGCCACTACTATTTCACTTTTTGTATAAATATTGTGTGCAACTTGTTATTTATGCCACAATCCATGGTAACCAAATAGTTTAGTCTTGGTTACTCCGTGTTTTCAATTTCATGTTTTAGAAGTAGAAAATAAAGATCTGACCAAACAGTGTAATCTTGGCATATAAGTAATAGGTAGAGTGAATAAAAGGAGCTCAACAGTTTAATATGAACCCTTGGATGTAATAAGTCTAGATTTAGATAGATATCACTATGTAAAAGAAAAGAAAGTGTGAAAAGGATTTGCCAGTCTAAGTGCACCCTAATAAAGAACTGAAAATTCTAGGATAAAGTAGGTAGGGTAAGTAGATAATGGTTGCAGAATGAATGTGTGGTGGATGGTTAAGTTTAATGCTTAAATCTTTTACTTTCATCACTAGGCAAAGGCATATATCACATGGAAGGCACATCAAGCAAGCAAAGTAAAAAATAATTAACTTCCCTACTCATTTCCCCTAAATCTTCACTAATTTCCCTTAAGTGCCAAGGTATCTATCAAGTTAGAGGGGCTCAAAGCATTTCTTTGACTTTTGGAGGGACCAGACCCTCGGCCCAATAATTTATAATACCTTAAGTACTTAAGCCCCTTCACCAATAATCACACCCCTTCATAAGTTATTCATTTCCCTAATAAATCTTTTCCCAAGTAAAATCCTATTTTACTTAGGGAAAATAAAACACTTTCCATATAAACCCTCATATTCACTTAGCCAAAGTCTTAAAAGTGTATGATGAACACGCTTTCAGAAACATTTACTTAGCACACTTTGTATTCCATAGTCATATTAACCACTAATGTTATTATTATGTAATTCCCGAATAAAACAACATTACTCACTCCCGTATTATTATATTATACAAAACCCCAAATGTTTACATATCCCGCCCCGATGGTTAAATATAACCATAAATCAAATAATAAATAGGATTAATTAGCTAATCTGTAGTTAATTAAGAACCTGACCTCCCCGTCATGCTAATGAAGATTAATTAAGTCATCAGGACTAATTAATAACTCAGTGACCAATCAAATTGCCCCCGATATGATTAAGTCTTTTAATTAATATCGGGCCCACCCCTATTATACATCAGTCATGTCATTCCCTCAACTAATGTCCGATTGGACCCTTTAGATCCAATGGCCCTCACTTATATCACGTGGGCCTTTTTGTCGACCTTTAGCGTGCGATGTGAGCAGTTTTGTGAACAGTGCCAATGCTACGTGTCAAGCAACATATGGAATCGTGTGGCTCCCCCCAAATACCACTTACCCTCCATAAGCAGTGCAATGAAACTCGCTTATCGCCTCTCGCTAACGAAAAAATGTCAAGTCACCCCTGCTAATGTAACCCATCCATGTCACGAAACCTACCAAAAAATTTGACTTTTCATAAAAACAAAGTTAATCCATTCTTCGTCCTTATTCGGAAAATCTCATGCATGCAACCAGTACGTAGAAAATGACCAACTCATACCCAAAACTATCAACCACCCTAAATGTTGTTGCCCGATGCCACTCCAGTCAACGATGTGCTTCCAAGTTAACCAATACACCATTACCAGTCGCTCCATAACAGGTAATCAAAGGACCACAACCTTGGATAAACAGTTTTAATACTAGTCATAAAATTTGTTTACTCTGAGATTGTTATCAAATCTATTCAAATAGAGATAGAAGGTAAAAGGACATAGTAAAGAATAGTCAAAGTGTATCAGGGTTAAAGAGTATCAGATTGAAGGCCAAGTCAAGTAAATCATCTAGCATGTAGATAAATAGCAGGGAAGACAATTACAAAACAGAGCATATAAATTCATGTCAAAGTGAAGACAGATGAAAAATAGAGCGATAAAAGTAAAAAATAAACAGTAAAAAGTAAAAGTAAACATGAATACATTAAGGCTTAAACAAAGATAAAAACACTTTCATCAGCTACAATGAACTCTATCCAAAGTAAAACTGAAAAACAGTTGAAAGGAATTTAAGGTTAAAATATGAAATCCGAGAAAAAATGGTACATTCTTCAGAAATTTCTTGTTTGAGTCATAGTTTTTCAGAAACTATTGTGGCTAATCCAAGAAGTATTTCAAGAAACTGGAGGAGGTTTTTGTTCCTAACAGGCATATCTACCAAAAGGGAGATAAGTGCATGTCTCCACAGCCTATTTTTCAGTTTGTGCAAAGTCCTGTTTTTAACATCTATTTGCAGAGAATATTGTGAACAGTTGGAGCTAAATTTTGGGAAACTGAGAGAGTTCCTTCTCAAAAACATTCTTATCTACAATAACCTCTTTGACTTTTTACATCGCTATCTCTAATTGAGATATACAAGCGTATCACTAGACCCTAATTTTGCAGAATTTCTGGGGCAGAATGCACAAAGGAAGGATGCAGTTAGTGACTCGGATGCCTCATCATGAATTAAGAGTTGCTACCAAATTTGAATTTCTCTTCTTCATCACCATAAATCCATAAACATAGTGCCAAATAGATTCATTAGTTTTGAATGCCCTTTATTTAAGTTCTATTATTGTAAAACAGTTTGAGATATTTGTAAACCAATCTTGATATTTTTTCAAGATATTTCAGATTAGAATTAGTAAAAATACTTCTTCATATGAAGTATTTTGTGTGGGTTCTTAGACATTTCTGTAGACTCTTTATTTTGGAATAGAAGTGTCATTGAACAACTATTGTATCGCTGGCTGGACAAAGTGATAAAGCAAAGGACTTTTACAGGATTCCTGTGTCAAACGAGAAACAAATAAGTATTATATATCTTATGCTTTTACAATTTTCTTGTTTAAATATTCATGTGTTCCATATCTGAATGATAAATGAAAAAGTATATTTCAGAAAGAGCTTTACTACATTCTGTCTTTAAAATCGTTTATATTCTTAATGTTTTCTTCTAAGCTATCATAGGTAGGGAATTCTTAGTTGCTCCCTGCTTTTTAGTTTATCACTGTGGCCATTTAACAAAGAATTCTTAATTTCTTTTTGTTAATGATCACCCACTTTCCCTCTTCTTGAAATTTGTTGAAGGATTCTTAATTTCCCTTCATCCTTTTCAATACATTTCACCCTTTATGCTATCATTTGTCTCTCATTTAGCTATCCTACCCTGTGAAGCCCTCCTTTGTGAAATCAACATGATCCAACTAAGCCATCCTTCAGTTGACTCCATAACCGAATGGCCTGAAGTACCTTGTTCTATCCATATGCTCTCGAATTCCATCACCAAACAAAATCAAAACCCCCCAAGATTTCATAACTAGCCTAATATCTCACAAAACAAAGCTAAATCACAAAGAGAGAGCCCTCTCTGAGTACAGATTTGCTAGATTTTTTACTTAAAATATTGGTTTGTGGTTACCTCAGAAATTTCTTTCTTTAACCTTGAGAAAATTCTGAGTGATAACATAGTGGCGACTCCGCTAGGGAGAACTAACATTTTCTTCAGAATTGTTTTACAAGTTTAGATCTGATCTATGATGGTGGACAGTGATTAAACACACAGAGGTTAAAATCATCCGCCTGGTGACTCCAAATCAATTTCACAATCCACACTCTACTGAAGAAATGAACCTGAAAGAACTGTGTGAAAAGATCGGGCTTTTAACTTGGATTGTTATCCAAGACATTATATTCTTTCCCATTGATAAATTTTTTCAATGTATATTGTATTTTATAGAAGATTTAAGGTTATTTTTTTATTATTTCCCTTTGAAAAATGTAGATATAAAATATCCTTACACATTTGAGCAACATTCTTCTAATTCTTATGAATATCATTTTCCAATTGAGGAGAATCAAAAAATTAAGACTAATCATACAATCCCTGTACATATTCCAAAACCTCATAAAGTTCTTGATAGATATAAACCACTCATTTTACCTCCTACACTCCATGTTTTCTGTAACGATTATCCTAAGCACCTCCCTAGGTTTGATGGAGAGAATGGTAACATTGCCCAAAAACATATTCAAGCTTTTGAAGATTATCTTAACTTATTTGAAATAGATGAAGAGGATGTCAGTATTAGGCTTTTTGCTCTTTCTTTGCAAGACAAAGTCAAGAGTTGTTTCAAAACCCGCCTGAGGCAAGCATCTCAAATCTCGAGTAGTTTCTCAAACTCTTCCTTGATAGATGGATAATTAAAGTCAATCTTCTTGTGATCATAGAAGAATATAATCAGTTAAAAAGGAAGTCAGATGAAACAATATAACAATTTTCGGACAGATTTAATCAAGCCTATTATTCAATATCATTAAATATAAGACTTCCCCCTGGTTCAGCTCTTTTTCATTACCCAAGAGCATTGATTCAGAGATAGAATTTCATCTAAGAGAAAGAAACCCCTCAATAATGGAACAGATGCAGAACATGGCAGTAGATGTAGAAGTTAGTTTGCAAATTAGAAGAGAAAAGTTGAAAGTAGAAAAAGAGGAAAAACTCAACATTTTGATAAAGAAAACAGAGGAAATGATTCATAAGATCACAATGAAAGTTGAATTTTTTGTTCAAAATAACCATGACACATTTTTTTCACAAAAATAAGAGGTTGACATCCATGAACAAATCCCTATTAATTCCCAGTACCATAAATCTGAAAATAGAGTTATAAAACCATATGCGGAGAGGCAATCTACTGATCTAATATGTACATTTGGTGACATTAATTCTTATGATGATGTGCCTAAGCTTGATCACTATAATAATGATTATTTTTCTCAAATCCAAATTAACCTTACAGAGGAATCAGAAGCTAATTTTAGGAATAAGGAAGTTCAGGTTCAACAGCTTGAAAATAGTGACCAGCTTGTTCATTTCAGCTATGAGAATGAGGAAAGTGCATAAAATTTTGAAACCAGTGAAGGAAATTTACCATTTTGTTTTGCTTTGTTTCAATTTATCAGAGATAACTATGATGCATTTAGAAATCAAATGTCAACAAGTCTTGATATTAACTATCTAGAGGGCAATAAAATCTTTGTTCAAGACTTCTCATATCTAGATTTGCAGCCCCAAAATGCCATTGAATGCCAGGTTATAGAAGAAGACTTGGAAGCCAGAACATATGATCAAATGATCCAAGATGATTCCCTACCTCTTTGTTTTGAATCATTTCAATTTTTAAAGGAAATGTGGTATAAAAAGTTTAAAGAAAAGGAGGAGGAGCTTGTAGAAATCTATGAAGTTCCATTTGAACCTATAGGTAATAAGTTGTAGCAATCCTTCCAAGTTCTTTATGATCCAATAGCTGATAGGTTGAATGATGAAAGCAAGTAGAATTTTTCTCCATTAACATACTATGAGAGTCAAAATCAAGATGATAATGGTTTCACTAGACAAACATTACAATCAGTAGAAATATCATCACAAAGTTCATCTTAAAGTCTGTAAAGTGTTAAAGATGAATATATTATTTCAGTTTCATGGCATGCAGGCCATACACAACAGATGTACAATTGTTTGAATCAGTTCAGAAAAGTGTATATATTTTACAAGATCCTTTTGTACAGTTTCTAGATTTAACAAAGGAGATCAGGAATTTCCTTATCTTCTTAAAGGTTAACAAAGTTATATTTGATTTCAAGATTTCAATTTTAACCACCAACAAGCACAAGCAACAAAAGTCACCAATGTATATGATGCTTGAATGGTTGCATTGGTTGTTTCATTTTACCTAACCAGCAACCAGATAGCTGGTTAGAGTAAGTAGGTAGGATTCCAGTTTGAATAAATTCAGTTTCAATTAGCAAGTATATGTTAGATCAAATTCCAATTTGCAGAAAAGACTACAATTTCAGTTCAATATTTTCAGTCAAAAGATTATACAAAAGGGCATACACATGTGTGGGATAGGCCCAATGGATCAGACTACTAGTCGATGATGTTCTTAACATTTCGGAAGGAAATGCCATCCCCAAGTGGAGCCATGGTTATGCCCCTATACTAATAGGTGTCATATATCATGATTGAGTTGGTATAGTTCTAAAATATGTACATACCTTTGCTTCTGCAAATGTTTTCCATATTTGTAAAAAATCAAAACAATTAAAAAGTTAAAAAATGTAAAGAGGGTATGCCCTAAAAGAAAAATCAAAGGGCAAAAAGAATAAAGAAAAGGTCAAAAAATCAAAGAAAGTGAACCCCAACAAAAATAAAAAGACTAGGAAAGTGTGCAAGTCCAAATGCCACTACTATTTCACTTTTTGTATAAATATTGTGTGCAACTTTTTATTTATGCCACAATCCATGGTAACCAAATAGTTTAATCTCGGTTATTCCATGTTTTCAATTTCATGTTTTCGAAGTAGAAAATAAAGATCTGACCAAACAGTGTAATCTTGGAAAATAAGTAGATAGGTAGAGTGAATAAAAGGAGCTCAACAGTTTAATCTGAGCCCTTGGATGTAATAAATGTAGATTTAGATAGATATCACTATGTAAAAGAAAAGAAAGTGTGAAAAGGGTTTGCCAGTCTAAGTGCACCCTAATAAAGAAGTGAAAATGCTAGGATAAAGTAGGTAGGGTAAGTAGATGATGGTTGCAAAATGAATGTGTGGTGAATGGTTAAGTTTAATGTTTAAATCTTTTACTTTCATCACTAGGAAAAGGCATGTATCACATGAAAGGCACATCAAGCAAGCAAAGTCAAAAATAATTAACTTCCCTCATTTCCCCTAAATTTTCACTAATTTCCCCTAAGTGCTAGGGTATCTATCAAGTTAGAGGGGCTCAGAGCATTTGTCTGACTTTTTGAGGGACCGAACCCTCGGCCCAATAATTCATAATAACTTAAGTACTTAAGCCCCTTCACCAATAATCACACCCCTTCATAAGTTATTCATTTCCCTAATAAATCTTTTCCCAAGTAAAATCCTAAACTACTTAGGGAAAATAAAACACTTTCCATATAAAGCCTCATATTCACTTAACCTAAGTCTTAAAAGTGTATGATGAAAATGCTTTCGGAAACATTTACTTAGCGCACTTCGTATTCCATAGTCATATTAACCACTAATGTTAGTATTATGTAATTCTCAAATAAACAACATTACCCACAGCCGTATTATTATATTTTACAAAACCCCAAATTTTTACATATCCCACCACAATGGTTAAATATAACCGTAAATGAAATAATAAATGGGATTACTTAGCTAATCTATATTTAATTAAGAACATGACCTCCCTGCCATGCTAATGAGAATTAATTAAGTCATCAGGACTAATTAATAACTCAACGACCAATCAAATCGCCCCTGATATGATTAAGTCTTTTAATTAATATCGGGTCTGCCCCTATTATATATCAGTCATGTCATCACCCCAACTATCGTCCGATCAGACCCTTTAGATCTAACAGCCCTCGCTTATATCGCACAGGCCTTTTGGTTGACCTTTAGCATGCGATGTGAGCAATTTTGTGAACAGTGTCGATGCTACGTGTCGAGCAATGTATGGAATCATGTGGCTACCCCCAAATACCACTTACCCTCTAGAAGCAGTGCGATGAAACCCGCTTACTACCTCATGCTAACAGCAAAATGTCAAGTCACCCCTGTGAACATAACCTGTCCATGTCACCAAACCTACCAAAAACTTTGACTTTGCATAAAATCAAGGTTAATCAATTCTTTGTCCTTATTCTGAAAAACTCATGCATGCAACAGTATGTAGAAAATGACCAACTCGTACCCAAAACCATCAACCACCCTGAAGGTTGCTGCTCGACACCACTCCAGTCCACGATGTGCTTCCAAGTCAACCAATACATCATTACCAGTCACTCCGTAACAGGTAATCAAAAGACCGCAGCCTTGGATAAACAGTCTTAATGCTGTTGGATTTTAAGCTTCTGTGGTTGTTTTTCAGAGTAGTATGATCCGGATTATCCACAGTATCATGTTAATTCTGTCGACGTTTCAAACCCCAAAGGGGGTCCATCATCAGGACTAATTTTTAGAATATGATTGATAGTTCCTTGAGAGAAGAATCTTGCGACCAGAGTATAAATAAATAAATAAACCTAAATCTTGGAAATTTTATATTTGAAGCCGACATATGAATATTATAATAATTTTAGTTTAAATATTTCAATTTTGATTTTAATATGTAGATTATTAATCATATTTATTTCCTTTAATTATAGGTTAGTTTTTATTGTTTTAATTAGTTATTATTTTCTTATTATTATTTATTAATTTTATTTTTATTTTGTTTAACAAAAATATTTTAATTAATATAATTAATTCCTAAATTAATTTAATTTATTTATAATTCTTTCTATGGTTTTCTCTTTTATCTTAGTTATTTTCCTTTTTTTTTCTTTTTTGTTGTTATTTTTTTTATTTAACCTAAGAATCTAAAAAATATTTTAATTAATATAATTAATTCCTAAATTAATTTATTAATTTATTTATAATTCTTTCTATTGCTTTCATTTTTATTTTAGTTAATTAATCCTTAAGAAAGAAACATTATGTTTAATTAATTTAATTAATTAGCTAATTAATTTTATTTATTTGATTAATTAATTAATTTATTTAATTAATTAATTCATAATTTTGTTTATTTTTATTATTATTATTTTCCAATTTTTAATTTATAATTTTTATAATTTTTATTTTATTTATTCAAATGTTAATTTTATTAAATTTTCAGTTTAATTTTTATTTTTATTTTATTTAAAATTAATTTAATTAATTAAAATTAAAAATAATTTAATTAGTTAAATTAATTTAATATAATTAACTAAAATAAAATAAATTAATTAAATTTAATTAATTAATTAATTTAATTAGCTTAAAATTAAATTAATTAATTTATTAATTCAATTAATCCTTTAAATATCGAAAACCTATGATACTATGCTTCTAAAGGTTTCGAGGGATTTATTTGTCTAATCAGGGGAAGTCAATTAATACTAGTCATAAGATCTGTTTACTCCAAGATTGTTATCAAATCTATTCAAATAGAGATGGAAGGTAAAAGGACACAATAAAGAACAATCAAAGTGTATCAGGGTTAAAGAGTATTAGATTGAAGGCCAAGTCAAGTAAATCATCTAGCATGAAGATAAACAGCAGGGAAGACAATTAGAAAATAGAGCATATAAATTCATGTCAAAGTGAAGACAGATGAAAAACAGAGGGATAAAAGTAAAAAGTAAACAATAAAAAGTAAAAGTAAACATGAAGACATTAAGGGTTAAGCAAAGATGAAAACACTTTCACCAATTACTATGAAGTTTATCCAAAGTAAAAGTGAAAAACAGCTGAAAGGAATTTAAGATTAAAATATGAAATCAGAGCAAAAATGGTACATTCTTCAGAAATTCCTGTTTGAGTCATAGTTTTTTAGAAACTAATATGGCTAATCCGAGACGTAGTTCGAGAAACTGGAGGAGGTTTGTGTTCCTAACAGTCCAATCTACAAAAACCTATCTCACTTTGTATGTAGGTATTACCAAAAGGGAGATAAGGGCATGTCTTCACAGCCTATTTTTCAGTTTGTGCAAAGTCTTGTTTTTGACATATGCTGGCAAAGAATATTGTGAATAGTTGGAGCTGAATTTTGGGAAACGGAGAGAGGTTTATCTCAAAAGAATCCTTATCTACAATAACCTCTTTCACTTTTTACATATCTATCTCGGATTGAAATATACAAGCGTATCATTGGACCCTAATGTTGTAGAATGTTTTGGGGCAGAATGCACAAAGGAAGGATGCAGTTAGTGACTAGGATGCCTCATCATCAATTAAGAGTTGCTACCAAATTCGGCTTTCTCTTCTTCATCACCATAAATCCATAAACGTAGTGCCAAATAGATTCATTAGTTTTGAATGTCTTTTATTTAAGTTCTATTATTGTAAAACAGTTTGAGATATTTGTAAACCAATCTTGATATTTTTTTCAAGATATTTCAGTTTAGAATTAGTATAAATACTTATCCATTTGAAGTATTTTGGGTGGATTCTTAGACATTTCTCTAGACTCTTTATTTTGGAATAGAAGTGTTGTTGAATAACTATTATATGGCTGGCTGGACAAAATAATAAAGCAAAGGACTTTTACAGGATTCCTGTGTCAAACGAGAAACAAATACATATTCTATATCTTATGTTTTTACAGTTTTCTTGTTTAAATATTCATATGTGTTCCATATCTCAATGATAAACGAAAAAGTATATTTCAGAAAGAGATTTACTACATTCTATCTTTAAAATCGTTTATATTCTTAATGTTTTCTTCTAAGCTATCATAGGTAGGGAATTCTTAGTTGCTCCCTGCTTTTTAGTTTATCACTAGCCATTTAACAAAGAATTCTTAATTTCTTTTTGTTAATGATCACCCACTTTCCCTCATCTTGAACTTTGTTGAAGGATTCTTAATTTCCCTTCATCCTTTTCAAGACCATTTCTCCCTTTAAGCTATCATTTGTCTCTCTTTTAGCTATCCTTCCTTGTGAAGCCCTCCTTTATGAAATCAACGTGATCTAGTTAAGCCATCCTTTAGTTGACTCCATATCCCAATGGCCTGAAGTACCTTGTTCTATCCATCTGCTCTTAAATTCCACCACCAAACAAAATCAAAACCCCCCAAGCTTTCATAACTAAGCTAATATCTCACAAAACAAAGCTAAATCACAAAGAGAGAGCCCTCTCTGAGTACAGATTGGCTAGATTCTGTACCTAAAAGGTTGGTTTGTGGTTACCTTGGAAATTTATTTCTTTAACTTTCAGAAAATTCTGAGTGATAACACCTACTAGTGCTGATGAGAAGTTACTCGATGAGACTCTCTTTCTGATTTGTTGGGCATGGAATCCCGCCAAGGCATGTTTTGGGGCTTAAAGCCCAAGTTTTGACTAGGTCCATTGTAAAGGCTCTGTGAATTATGGGCGCAGAGCATGAAGGCATAATAGATATTAGAGTTATAGGGTTGTTCACCCTTGGTTTTGTAATGTAATGTCGATTTGGAAGATCAATTGTATAAATAGAGCGAGGCTCTAAGTGTAGAAATAACAATGAAGCAAGATGAGTCTAAGGAATCGATAAAGCATTGAGTCGAAGTGTAAGTCACGTCCTTGGGTCGTAGAGTAGGAGAAGGCTCTTCAACAGAGTGCACAGAGGACTAGTAGTCTGCAGCTGAGTACACAGACCCCTGCAGCTGAGTGCGCAGGGCAGGTCGAGTCTGTAACCGTTGGAAGCATTAATAAAAGAGAAGTTTTACCGTATTTCTATGTATTTTTTCCAATTTTATGTATTATTGGGTATGAATTACAAGTTTACTATTTATTTACTGCATGAACTCATATGAATGTGTTGAATACGTAAATATAACATAAGGATGTTTATGTGAAGATAACTAACTGGTATAAGAAGATAAGTAATATCTCGGGTATAACTTAGGGAAATAGTACAGATAGATTCTCTAATAGCACGAAAGCACAACAACCTCTTGTTAGGGTTGCACAAAGGTGAATATATCAGGGCACGAAGGCCAAGGAAGTGCACAGAGTAACTTGCATGAAGGGACTCATAGTTGGACCAAATCAACCCCTCAGACATCTCAAGGGTGTGGAAACCTAGTTCCATCACCCCCCCATACTACTTCGGGTGAGACCTCCGTCTGCGGTCAGAGGATGTTTCTCGAGAGGCCAGTAGTACAGGGATTTGTTTGGATAATTAACTCTGAACCTGGGTCAGGCCCCAATAATCCAACAAATGGTTTTGTTGCAGGACCAAGATCTCCATAGAGATGTCTTATGTCATATCACTAGAATCCAACTAAGAAAAGGTATTGAAGATTGGTTGGATAGGAAGATTCACGAGTTTGCAGTGCAGGAGAATAGGAATCCATGACTATCAAAAGAAGAGTGGTTAGACTGATACCTGTACATGGAAATCCATGAAATCTTCTTTGCATCTTTCCCTACTGAGCTATACGAGTGGATCATGAAGTTATTAGATAGCCAATGAAGGTGCAAGATCAACAGACCTATTGTGTGGACTCCAGAATTGGTGCGCATATTGGAAGCATCGGAGGATAAGATCGCGCATGTTGTTGATCACTGGCTCAATCGAATTATAGGAGGATTCATCACTGAGTTCACGGTAGATACTTTAGTCATCTATAGCGAGGCAGAACGATGCCTCCTAAAAGGACCACGAGGTAACTACGTTAAGTCTTTGAACACTTGGATTAAAATACTACTGTGTGAAAAGTGGGTTATGTGAATACATTGATGTTTGGGGCTACACGAAGTGGGAGAATTTATAGAAATGAAGGTAGTGCAAAACTAGAAACTAGCCCCTTTATTTCGCCTCCGTGAGGAAACGAGGAAGAGCTCGCGAAGGTCTCACCAAGAAGTGTGATCAATTTGATAAGGCAGAGGATTCCACGCATACCACCCCCACCCACACCACCGCCAGTGTCACCATCTTCACCCCCATCTTCGCCCATACCACCTCCACCACCAATGTGAACCAATATGGCAAGCGTGATAAAGTTTCCAGTGTTCAAGGGAGTAGGAAATGAAGATCCGGACCAACTTTGGTTCATGATAAAAGTTGTATGGGAAGCGCAGGGAATTATGGATGACAATATAAAGAAAACAACATTGGTCAGCGCTCTGCAACATCGCACGCTAACCTAGTACATTAAGCATTCCAATGAAAATCTGAATGCGGGGATCGCGGTTATCAAAACTACGTTGAACAGAGAATTTACCAAACCGAAGTCAGAGGCGCAGGCAATCATTGGGTTCAAGGAGATCATAATGCTACTAGGCGATACTCCTTGGGAGTTGGATCAAATACTGAAGTGTAAAATTTGTGAAGCTAACATGACTTTGACAGATGGACAACACCGCGAATGGTTTGTAGCATCACCTAATGCCGCATTTAAGGAACACACTATCACAGCAGAGGTTAACAACTCAGGCCGAGGCCTTGGAGACCGTGATGAGGTTGAATGAAACCCCAATATAGGATCCTAAACTAGGAGTTTAGCAGATCCACGCACAATTGAAAAACTTGTTCCTTGAGATGCAGAGTCTGAAACAGGATAGGACAGCTCGCCCAAAAGTGTGCAACGTGGTATGCTGAGTTAAATGTAAGGGTCAGGGTCATGACAAGGACCACTACCTAATGTTCGCAAATTACCTCATGGGAGGAAGACCAATGCTGTTAAGACCAGAGGTACAAGTAGGACCTAGTGGCGCTCCTGCGTTGTGGTGCACAATTTGTCAAATAAGAGGAAAGAATGCTAAGAGAAACTGCCATTTGTTGTAGAAGTACATGCAGAATTCACAATAGTTGTTCTATAATTTCTGTAGATCAATGGGCCATGATGAGTGCACCTATAGAATTTATGAAATGATGATGGATAGGACTCCCACCTATAGAGTTCAGGCCAAAACGCGGCCCCTTGACTAGAATGCAGGGATGGCATGAACTGGATTTCAGGGGCACGGATGAGGTTAAGGTGGAGAAGGACCTGGAAGAGGTCACGGACTGTTGATATGTTACAATTGTAGAGAGCCAGGACATTATGCCCACATTTGTATGAATACAATGCATCCTTCATGCCTATATTGTACATTGTTTGATCATGAGACAGAGGATTGTCCCACACTAATAGCAAGGATGCGCGACAAGGTAGCACTCCAATCTCCCCCAAATCATAACCTGCAAATGATGAGGTCTAAGCCACATGAGGAAGACCCCAATGTGAACATTGTGCTCTAAAGTGGAATTACAATAGGGGATGACAAAGGCAACCTGAGGATAGTACTTGGGTTCGCAAGGCTCCAACAAAAGAACCAGAGTTTGATTTGGAGTACGCTAAGGAAACCTTCATGGAAGCTAGGAAGAGCTTCGCTAATGCCTCCACTTCAAGAAGCAGAGACAAACCAAAGCTAGACATGGACCCATCGATGCTCCCAACGTTCCTGGAAACATGCATGAAGTTGTTGCGTGACAGCAATGCTGTGAAGGGACTGTAGGAACTCATTAATAGATGCGCTGAGACCATGCCAGGAGAACTCCCCGTAGTCCAGAAGATTGGAAAGCACACGATGAGGATGGGAAGAGAGATGAGATTGACCATGCAGATTGGGGAATATGAGATGGACCAAGTGATTCTAGACCTAGGATTGGACGCGAACATTCTACCAGAGCAAGCATGGGAGTGCATGGGGAGGCCTATGCTACAATGGTCTCCTATCCAACTGCGAATGGAGAACAAACAAGAGATCCTACCGATGGGAAGATTACAGGGAATCACTGTAGATATTGAAGGGGCAAGCACGCTGGCAGATTTTGAAGTGATAGAGATTGTTGATGACAGCAATCCCTACCCTGTTCTATTAGGGATAGGTTGGGCCACTAGCATGAATGGGGTGATAAATCTAAAGAAGCGCAAGATTACTTTTTAGAAAAAGTCTCTGCGCGTAGTTGTACCTTTGGACCCTGTAGAAGGATTGCACTACACAGAGACAGTGCACGACTGTGAAAGCAACGATGACTTGGACTGCATCTACAAGATAACCATGCGAGAGCAAGACTCAGTGAATCCCATCGCGAATTGACAAAACTCGTGGGAGCACGGAAGCTCCTGTACATCGGATTCTGACAAGGAGATATAGTGATCGCAGAACCAGTTACACGAGGTAACCACGCTAAACAGTAACATGATGACGAGATCGTTGCACTGCATATCGACAAAAGTAAGGAATCTACCTACGTATGATGGGTTGAGCGAGGTAGATGACTTCCTGAATAGATTTGAAAGGGAGGTACCAGAAGAGCAATGGTTCAAGGCTTTGAAATGGGTACTATGTGCTACGCCCGCGAGGTGGTGGGGTATGCACCAAGGAAGCTTTGAGGACTGGCGCAAATGCACGAGGGTGATGCGCATATAATTTGGGAAGCCTCGGATGTGATTAACAGACAAGATTGTAGGATGGAACGATCCGTGCACGCACCTGTCTAGATGGATACTAGCATATCTTAAAAAACCTTCGCGAATGCACAAAAATTTCACGTTGGGAGACACAGTCAGTAAGCATGTGCAGGTGAGAAAATTGCACGAATGACCCCTCCGGTTGAAACAACGGAGTATGGAAAGAATGAGTGTGTAGAAGGATATCCACGCAGAAGCCTTTAACGAAGTATGCGAAGAATTGAACAAGATATATGGTGCACAATAGACTGATTAGGAACTGTGTGAACCATTGGTTCTGTGGGCTTATAGGACCATGTGCAAGAAACTGATGGAGCAGACACCTCCGAGACTGGAGTATGGAGCGAATGTTGTAATCCCCATAGAGTATAAAATGCCCAGTCCACACATAGCAGCACCGATAGACATAACGGCTTGCGGAGCCTTAGAAGAAGGGATCACGCAGCTGACTGAAGCAGAATGCTTGGGACCTAAGGAAGAAATCCAATAGGGTGATCTTAGGTTCCAAGAACTTATGAAGGAAAGGGTGCGATTAAGGGAGAAAAGCACTCTGCTGGAAGTGGAAATCAAGAAGCTTGAGGACAAAATAAAGAAAGATTTTCTCAATAAGAAAACCAGGGTGATAAATAGGGTGTGCACGATCACGTTGAAAAATTTGGGGACTAACCCCGAGCGTTGATCAGCCTGATGCCTTCGCATGGACCACATATTACTAAACAGATCATCTGTGGTGGCGCACTGTAGAAGATAAAGTGCGCGACACAACTAGTAACAATAAAAAGTGAATGTTTTCCAAGAAAAGTGATGGATAACTGGTTGAAACCCTATATAGGTGGCGCAACCACATGACTAACCCTGAGAAGTATAATATTAGCACTCTAGGAAGTTGAAAGGAGATGCGGGACTATAAACTACTCTGCCTGGGGGCTGCACGCAGGAGCAAAGTGTCACATGGTCTGCGACCGTGCAAGGGGGTTTGCCTCCATACAATTGGACTTGTTCCCCTCTATGGGACAACCCGGTAATGAAATAGATGTCTAAAGTCTCCAACTCCATCTCTTGGTCATGGATCACATATAACTCCCATCCAAAGTCCCGTAGAATGATGAGGTATTATAGTACCTCAGGTTCAGCACATAGGGCCGTTGTAAGAAAGAACTTGAGGAGCCCACAGTTCCTCAATGCATCAAGACAATTTGGATCCTCCAAAGCCATTGAATCTATTCTTTCATGATCACATTATTTCCATTCAATCACTATCTTTTCGTTCCTTGATTTTCCTACAAACATCCCACATTTAACTTAACATCAACTTTTGAAGAGGAAATTTCTTATTTGAAGCAATAAAATTGGGTGAAATTTGAAAAAATTCAGTTCTCTATGCCAGAGCAACTGTTTTTAAAACAGTTGCACCAATGGTGCGATTCCCTGTGCTAAAAACCCCCGATCAGCGTTGTCATGTGCTTGGATTCCACGCCGACTGAGGGCGAATTTTGTCGCCAAAAATCCCTCAAAAACCCTGAAAATATGGTTAAGTGCTCAAAAAATGGGTATTAATGCAAATATTAAGAGCTCAGCTCTTCCCTGCAACAAATGGTTCAATGATCAGCCTCCTGGATCCACAATAATCCGTTCCTGAAGATTTAGGGCACAATTGGGTAAAAATTGCTCCAAATGAGGTAAATGACGTAGATGGTAAAAATGTTTTACTCTTTCCATTTTTATAATCTTTTCGCTATGTTTTAGGGTTTTAAAAAGTATTTTTCGACATTTTTCCTTAGAAATGGATAATGCATTTGATTCTTGTGTAGGAACAGGTGATGGTTCGCCGGGGGTGATGTGAAACTAGAGTCATATTTAAGCTCTTTTCCTAACTCATAAAAAATGAAATGAAAATATTGTCGATTATTTTTCCATTTTTGACTTGTTAAAGGAAATAAAAATGGGGAGTCCACTTTAAACTCTTTTCTGACTCTCAAAACATGAAAAGTTTGTCGAGTTCTTGTCATTTTGACTTCATAATTGGTTTCGAAACATCATTTACCTAGTATATATATGTTTACCCCTTTTTCAGACTGGGATAAACTATTTACTTAAAAGGTACTCCTTGGTTGACATGGTCAAGAGGCTCTCTCAAGTATTGTTTTCTACCTTTTCAGACTCGAAATACAACTTTACAAAAATGGACCTTTTGGATTTTTCTTTTCCATGTCTTTTTGAAACTCTATAAACATGAAAAAGATACCGAGTTTCTTCCTTTTTCGAACTCGTTAAACTTAAACGACATCAGATTCGTCACCATGATGGACACCGAGATTCTCCTTCCTAGGGCTTGTTAATATTTCTAGATCAGATCCGTCCAAAGGATGGACTTATATTACGAGCACATGTTATCCCCTTCAAGCTTGTGATAAAAAATAATTGGGATGCCTGCTATAAATGGTGGGGGAAAATGGAAAATGTTTACCAGTTGTGTCAACAGCTTGTCACTCTTGAACATGATACTCTTTTGCTTCATGTCAAGTTGGGATATCCTCACTTCATCATTGACCTTCCTCGTTTTTGGCCGCCACTTTTTTCCTTTCCATCTAATCTTTTCCCCATCATCATGACCTCCTATTCTATGGATCCAAAACCTACCAAACTCTAGAGTCCTGTCGCCGATATGTTCAAGAGTTAATCCTTCTGCAGTTTACACTCATTCTCGATTCTTTGTATCATCCATAATCTTTGAATCCCCTTGTATCGCATCCATGACGTGGGATACATCATGGCCCTCCCTTAACAAGGTCACTTCATGTTGACTTTAGCTCATTATCCAAGAAGCTGGATGAGGGACTCCCTTCCAATAACTTAGAGCTTGCATGCCCTAATGGCAAGTTCTTTACACTCGATGACAATTTCTCATCATTGACTTTTGATCAAGTGACTTAACGGGTGTTCAACTTCAATTCGTTATTCCCACTCTGTGAAATGTACTGCTGGTACCTTAAGAGCCATTTTCATTATTGGTGCTTTCTCTTGTCCTTGTAATGGTTCCCATCATCGACCGGTAATTAAGTGATTTTCTAGCATGTTTGACTTCAACACATCTATCACATGTTAGAATTTGTACTTTGATCAGGTTGCGTTGGAGCGCAAGACCATTACAAAAGTTCAGGTTACAAGGTGATGTGACATGATCATGCTTGAATACATGTCTCTTTCAGATGGATGGTTGTGACCATACCATGAGTCTGTTATATGTGATCCTTCTCATGATTGGATGGCTAAGACCATACCTTTATTTAGATATGATCCTTCTTGTTGGATGGTTGCGTCGATAACTTGGATCCATTTACATGATCATTTTCTGCATGGCTGCATCCATACCACGATTCATGTCTCAGAGATTTCAATGATGTATATGTATCTCTACTTGCAGGTTTTCCAATGATAGTTCCAGTTCCATGCACCTACTCGTAAAGCATTTCACCCCTCACTCTTGTTGGACCTTCATGCATTAGGGGGCATCTGTTACATAACATTTTTTCACTGTCCCTGTACTCCTGGAGGACCCCTATAGTAACTCTCATGTGTTTTTCTGTCATGAAGAGCATGTCCCTACATCACTCTTCATCTGCAGAACATTTCCCTCTTACATCATTTCCCAAGAATATTCCTTTAAACTCAGTTTTCAAGACTGGTTCTAGCACTCAGTTTCTTCCCTGCGCCAATTTATAGAGTCTAACACTGGGTCTAGCATCGAACAGTGCTGGTAAGCCATTCATGACCCGCACCGACCCTCTTTTGGAAAGTTTTTAAAAATGGAGTTGAATCTTCCAGGTCTAGAAGCTCCGTGAACAGAATTCTGGTAAATGGTTAGGCAAGATAGAGCCAAGAGAGACTATTTGGGCTTCTTTCCCCTATTAAAATGGAACAAACCAAAAGGGATAAGGCCTCTCTTATCATAAGAGGATCCATTTACCCTCTCGCAAACTATATAAACTCCTCCTTTTCCAACCTCAACTAGCTAATGAAAGGGTTGGAATAATCTGCAAAATCTTGATAGCCATCTTGAGAGCCTTATCCTTCTAGTTCATGTTTAAAAAGGTAGAATAAGCTTGTAGTTTGTTTGGTTTGGAGCAAAGATGAAGAAGCCTTGAACTTCCATTGTTTGAGGTGAATCATGAGATGCTAACAGTGGTGCCGGAACCCAGACACATCGAAGGAGACCTACAACGCTAAGGAGAAGGTTGTACTTTCCCTTTTGTCATAATAATAGTAAAACTAATATTTTATTTCCTATATCAATTGCATACGTTATTTGGTAGCTTAAGACTCCTTAGCCTCTTAAGTAGGTTGAATATTGTGAATGCTATCATGTGTGCTTTGGTTTCTTGTCTCATTGTTTTAGGTACTTGATTGACACTAAGGAACTGATCGTTAGAGCAAAGACACAAGGACTTCATCAGACAAGGATTAGCGATACAAGAGGTAGGATCTTATCCATCCTCAATCCAAGGGAACTTATATTAGATTGTCTTGTTTGTGGCTAGACCTTCTCCCCTGGGCTAGAGGGATTGTCTTTGTCTGTAGAGAGAATATTCCTACTCCACAAAGACACAAATAAATTTCTCTATTGATGTAGCAAGTTGAAAGACAGGAGATCAACTTAGGGAAGTGGAAGACCATGGGGGAAATTTGATGATGCAACATTGACTCAACAACGCGGAATGAATCCTCACTCCTCAAGTAACAGTAATATAGGTCGAAACATAGGTTTAATAGGTGGTAGGAGTAGAAGGGATTGTTGGTTTCTTCTTTTGTATCCATGAAGGGGTTGGTGTGATCGAAGGCTTTAGTCTCTTGAGATTTGGGGGTTTTGGGTGACGATTTCTTCATTTTTAGCATACAGAAAATAATTGAATGGTGATATTTTTATAGGTTACCTCAAGGTAGGAAAAAACTTAATGAAGTGGATCTCAAGGTGCTTCTCTTCTTCCTATTGCCTAAATGGAGTCGAGAATAGGGTGCGTGACAAAGGAACGCTGTTGAAGAAAATCCAATTTGAACACTAACAGCTAACATGGGGACTTTATAGGTGAGAAGCGTCATAAGGTGACATGTGGGTGGAAATGGTGAGGAGATTATTTGAGAAATATATGTGGCATTTCCAGATTGGATAGGAAGGGAAGGATGGGAGGCCCTAGACCTTGTGAGTGTCATGTTTTCTTGGTGATTTTTCCTAGTGTGTTGGCGCTTTGGTGGCAAGTGTATTCCCCATCCTCTAGCAGAGTGTTTGGGCAAGGTTTGGAGTGGGGCATAACCTCCTCAAAATCAATATTAGTCATTTATCTAATGAGTCTACACGATTGACTCCAACTTTTTGGGGGGCTATTAGCGGTTTATTTATGACACTAGTTACCCCTCCAAGAAGGTTTCTAGGACTAGGCGGGTATAAAAAAACAACGATCTGCTTCAGACCTTCTTAGAGGTTAGCTCTCTTCTTTCACAATTGTGGAAGTGGTCCCTCATTTTATTTTACATTTAGTTATTTAGCCATTATTGTTTCCACTAAGTTTAGCATTTAAGATGACCTTGGCTACATGCCCAAGGTGAATTTAGGTTCCTATTAGTTATGCAATCATTTTTAATCCACTTTTCCATTTTTCTGTCTATTCTTCTCTGCACACAAGAACGAATCTCCATCTATATGAAGAAAATCCAAGAAGGTGGATGACGGAGTACAACATCGACTCAAACTAAGGATAGTTCCTTGAAAGAAAGGCATTGAGAACCTGAAGATTAGTGCTTTATCCATTGGGCATGGACTTAATAAAATTTTGATATATTAAGAAAAAATAAAAACGAAAGAACAAAATCAGCACTCCAGTGTTTATAATGGAGGGGAATGAAAATTATCTAATACTAGAAGTAGTGCTTGAGGTACTTCCCATTTACAGGTAGCTCAAACACTTCACCATAAAGACTTTCAAATTGAAAGGTATTGTTCCCTTTGGATTTAGTAATCTTTAAAGGTTTGAACCACACAGGATCATATTTCCCATGTTTTCCATTATTTTCTCTCTAGATATCCCATTTGAGTAGAAGATCACCTAGCTAAAAATTATTTCTTTATCTTTCCTATCAAATAGAGCCTTCTTATCTTGATATTTGATTAAATTTTTAGTTACTTGTTCCCTATTTTCATGCAATCAACCAGATGATTTATTCTCCTAGTTAGAGGATTTGGCTCCTCCTCTACATCCTGTAGAAGCTTGGCCACTGGCATTGCCAATTGGGTAGGGAAAACAGTAGAAGTCCCATATACCAACTCAATTGGGGATTTCCGAGCTAACCTCTTAGTAGTGACTATGTTATCCCACAATGCAAATTTAAGTTGAGATCCCCAATTCTTCTAATTCTGTGTTGTCTCATTTTTTAGGATTCTTACTAAAAATTTATTGGATGATTTTGCTAATCTATTTCCCTGTGGGTAATAATGAGTGGAATTTCTTAGAAAAATATTATAATCTTGGAAACATTTGATGAATTTGGCTAATTTAAATGCCTGTGCATTATCAGCGACATTTTTTCTGGGACAACCAAATCTGAATAGAATGTTCTCCTTTATAAATTTAATAACCAGTGCATCAGTGGCATTCCTGGTAGGGATGTCCTCTATCCAATTTGTGAAATAATATATTTCAATGAGTATCCATTTGTGTTTCCCACTATATTATGGATGGATATCCCCAATAAAATCTTGCCCACACTACTTAAATGGTTCATCTACAAATACATGGATAAAATGGAAGGGTGCTAGCTTCTATCTTTCAGAAAATACCTAGCACTTTTTATAGGTTCTGACTTGTGCATGGGCATATCTAAATAGCTTGGGCCAATAGAAACCACCTTTGAGAATTTTGTGAGTTGTGACCTTCCAACTATAATTTCCCTAGGACATACAATTATGAAACTCATCTATGACCTTAGGAACTTCTCCTTCAACCAAACATAACACCAAGATCATGACCGGAACTTTCTAGTATAGATTCCCATTGGAGAGGAAAATTTTCTATGATTGTAGCCTGAGAGCTCTCTATTTTACATTATCAAATGTTGGTGGGCACCCCATAAACAATAGATAATGAACCAAAAATTTATACTAGTTAGAAACTAGATATTTCATTTGATCTTTTTGTATATCCCTCTTGGTATCTCCCTGCTCACCTTCCACATCTAATTGTGCCTTGTTAGGCGAGACGTTTACACCTAGATCTTGTCAATTTTATTCTGATAAAATTATAGAAATTTCTACAAATCTAGCTCTGATACCATGTAAAAAATTCTTGTAGATTCAAACTGCTAATTGTAATTTACTAAAACAATAGACTTGAATCTACTCTACTCATCAGTGGAAACAATTAAATGATGACGAAATCACGAAGCATAAAAGATAAATAATTCAATCAACGCATTACACAATGATTTTCCATGGAAAGAAACACCTAAGAATGCCTACTATACATATAATACATATACTATATATATATATATATAAATATATATAATATATTATATAGATATAATATTATATATTAATATTATATATATTATTATATATTATATATATTACATTAGTCAAAAAATATGAGAAGATTACAATTCTTTGCTCAAGCCCAAGAAATATCTGCATTATCTCTATCTATCTCACTTCTTCCTAGATAAGTCTTAGATGAATATAATATGCTCTAATCAACCTTGATCTCAACCTGAACAAATATTTTCTATCCTCTTTCTGACCGACTACCTTTGGCCAATACTTATCCAAATTCGTAGCCTTCCAAGCTTCTACTTCATTGCGTTGTTCCCTTGGGAATTATCCCTATTTAATGAGGAAATTCATCAATTATGAATTTCACAATCCTCATAGGCCTTCCTCTGAATGCATGCACCATTAGTTTAAATTATATTATTTTACAACTAATAGTACACTATCCCTGAACTTCAATCTCAACTGGGTCTTTCTCTGATCTGACATGCATGAATTAATTATAAGTGAATATTCAATTTGTTGGTTAATCACTTCAGGTTACACCCCACTACTATAGGTTACACCCCACTACAATAAGTTACACCCCACTACTGCAGGTTACACCCCACTACCGCAAGTTAGACCCCACTATAGTAAGTTACACCCCACTACTGCAGGTTACACCTCACTACTGCAGGTTACACCCAACTACAATAAGTTACACTCCACTACTACGGGTTACACCCCACTACTGGACCTCCCACTAATTCCTCCATAAGCTGCAACTAGTTTAGTCGAATTTAACTCAGTTAGGATAAATTAAATAGTTACAACTCAAAATAAACTAAACTAGTGCTCCTGATTGTAGGAGGCACTGTATATGACTCTAGTTAGACCTTCAACTTGAATTAACTAAACTAACTAAGAGAAATTAACTTAGTTAACTATTACAAGTTTTCATGAGATATGGAGTTACAATTTTATTCCTAATTTAATCCAAGGTCAAAATTAAATTAAGATTTTTCTTGATGCTATTTCCAACACTCCCTATCAACAAGAAAGGAATTTAACTCTATCTCGATTCGATTCCTTTGGAATTTTCTACATGAAACTATTGTCACTATTTTTTTTCCTAATACAACATCTGTAACCAAAAAAGCATCCAAACAAAATAAATTGAATCAACTATGTCTGCAACTGTCTACTAGGAAAAACGGTGCTGCTACTAGCTCTCCTATTGAGTCTCCTCCTCTGTTGTCAACACTACTCTCCACTCCTTATTATCTGATTGACATTAATCCCTCTACTACTGAATGTTATGGGCCCCTTGTAGCAAGGTAATGATCCATGAGACAAACACACCTCAATGGACCTTACCAAAATTTATGGAATTCTTTGGACTATTACTTCACATCGCCCCACCTCACACCAGGAGGTATGGTTGCATGTGTTCTCTCTACTCACTTGGATCAAAATTTCCCACTACTAGAGGTCTCTACTTGAGTGGATGTCTCCACTCAATCTCCACTTTGCTTCTCGAATTGTGGCTTCTCCACAACTTGCTAAGGTTGCTTCTGAGGCTACATGTTCAAAGGTAATTCATGCTCCCTTTCAACCACCAAATCTCTAACCTTTTCCTTGCTCCTAAAGGATTTGCATGTATGAGATAAATTTGATCTACTCGTAATATTGCCACTACTACTTTGGTGTTGCTTCCGCACTGTTTCTACAATCACTGCAATAATGATTCTGATCTCCCTAGATCCTAAAGTACTAGATTCCAAAGGGCTTCTCCCTCTAAAAGTAGACCCCCTCTGAGTTTTTATTTCCCTATGGGAAATCTCACTACTCCTTAATATACCAATATCAATGATCAAAACTCCTTTTTGTGTCACTAAACATTGGATCATTGATCTACCCACTAGAAACATTTTTGCTCCATTAATAAGTATGCACATAGGGTCTTCTGGATCTACCCAGAACTAGAGCTCCATAAATATGCAAGGACAACTTTGAATCCCTCTTATATTGTGATTTTAGCTTCGATACCATGTACAAATTTCCACAAATCTAGCTCTGATACCATGTAAAAATTTATATAATCTAGCTTTGATACCATGTAGAAATTTCTACAAATCTAGCCCTAATACCATGTAGAAATTATATAAATCTAGCTCTAATACCATGTAGAAATTTCTACAAACCTAGCTCTGATACCATGTAGAAATTTCTACAAATCTAGCTCCAATACCATGTAAACAATTCATGTAGATTCAAACTCCTAATTTTAATTTACTAAAACAATATACATGAATTTGCTTTAATCATCAACGGAAATAATTAAATGATCGTGAAATCATGAAGCATACAACACATTACACAATGATTTCTTGGGGAAAGCCATAGCTAAAAACCCTTGCTATCTATATATTCCATTAATCAGAAAATATGAGAAGATTACAATGCTTTTCTCAAGCCCGCGAAACCTCTACATTATATCTATATGTCTCATTGCTTCCTAGATAAGTCTTGGATGAATACAATATGATCTGCTCAACCGTGAGCTCAATCTGCACAAGTATTTTCTATCCTCTACCTCACTAACTACCTTTGGCCAATACTCAGCCAAATTCCTAGCCTTCCAAGATCCTACTTTCTTACGTTGTTCCCTTGGGAGTTAGCCCCTATTTAATGGGTAAATTACTCAATTATGAATAGCACAATCCTCATAGGCCTTCCTTTGATTCCGTGCACCATAGATTTAATTTAGATGATTTTACAGCTGATAGTACATTTTCCATGAACTCGAATCTCAACTGAGTCTTTCTCTTATCTAACATGCATGAGTTAATTATGAGTGAATCTTTAGTTTGTTGGTTGATCACTGCAGGTTACACCCAACTACTACAGGTTACACCCCACTACTATAGGTTACAACCCACTACAACAGGTTACACACCACTATCGTAGGTTACACCCCACTACTACAGGTTACACCCCACTGTTGCAGGTTACACCCAACTACATTAAGTTACACACCACTATTGCACGTTACACCCCACTATTGGACCTCCTACTTTTTCCTCCATCAGTTGAAACTAGTTTAACTGACTTTAACTCAATTAAACTGAATTAAATAATTATAACTCAAAATAAACTCAACCAGTGCTCCTAATTGTAGGATACACTCTACATGACTCTAGTTAGACCCTAAGCTTGAATTAATTGGGGCTAACTAAGTAAAATTAACTTATTTGATTATTACAATTTGTCATGAGATGTGGAGCTATAATTTTATTCTCAATTTAATCAAAGGACAAAATTAAATCAGGATTTTTCTTAATGCTATTTTTAACATTTTGTGTTACTATTTTCAAAAAAAATCCGGGCCAATCCCTATCCCTCTATAAATTTGGTAGGCTTCATATTCATGTCATATTCCTGGATCATGGAAATCCATTTGCCTATATTACCTTCACTGTATCCATATGTGAGGATGTCTTTAACAACAATTTTAGGGACATAGGCAATTATTCTGGATTGCATAATATAAATTCATAAAGCTTTCAGAGCCTTGACCAAAGCATAGTCCTATTTTTCTATAATATTGTATTTTAGTTATGCATCCCATAATACCTTACTGAAGAATGAAATTGGTTACTCCTCTTCCTCATTCTTATGCAATAAGATAGTTTCCACTATGTTAGGAGATGTAACATAAAAAATGAGGAATGGATTTTGATAATGAGGACTAGCTAAAACTGGGGATTTTGCAAAGGCCTTCTTGATCCTAGAGAATGTTTCTCTAGCTTCAGCAGTCCACTTGACTTCCTTGTCTTTCTTCAACATATCAGTGATGACTTTTAAAATCTCAACATAATTTGGTACAAACCTTCTTAGGAAATTTATTCTACCTAAGAAAACATGTATCTCCTTTTTATTAGTTGGTAATAGGATGTTGTTGATAACCTCGCCCTCTTGGGGCTAATATTCACTCCCTCCCTTGCCACTATGTGACCCAACAACTTGCCTTCGTTTAGAGAAATTTGAGACTTCTTGGGATTTAGAGACAATTCATACTTCTTGCACTTTTCAAAAGTAAGTTGAAAATTCTAGAGATGTTCCTCATCAAAATTTGAAAAGATAGTTATGGCATTTAAGTAAATTACAACAAATTTGTCTTTTTCCCCAACAAACATTTTTTCCATTTCCCTTTGAAAAGAGGCTCCGACATTTTTGAGACCAAAAGGCATCCTGGTATACATAAAGGTTCCCCAAGATATGGTAAAAGTTATTTTCTCCTCAACCCCAGGGTGTACAACAATCTGGTTATATCTAGAGAACCCATCCATCATGGACAATATGGATGGTCCCACCACTTTTTGCCAAATTTAATCCATTTTGGGCAAGGATTAATTGTCTTTGAGAGTAAACCTATTCAAATTTCTGAAGTCCAAACATAATAGAGTCACCCCATTTTTCTTCCTAATAGGGACTAAAGTTTCCACCCAATCTGAATATCTGAAAGGCTCAATAATTTTAGCCTGAAGCGACTTCTTAACTTCCCTTTCAATTGATGGGAGTAATAAGGGATTTATTTGTCTGAGCTTCTGCTTGTAGGGCTTCATTCTAGTCTTCAAAGGAATTTTTTGTTGTATGATCTTAGGATCAAAATTCTTCAAATAATCATAGGACCAAGCAAAAACATTTTTATAATTTTTAAAAAGATCAACATATCTTCGATTGTATTATCTTGAAATTATTTTAGCCAACTTAATAATTTTAGGCTTGTGTTCTATGCCAATATTACAGTCCTCTACATCCTCCTCAAGCTCTTGTTTAGTTGGCTTTACAACTACATCATTTTCATTAAACCATTTTTCTAGTGCAACTAAACCCTTGGGAATTATATTTCCCTTCAACTGCAAAATTTTATGACTAGCAATCGGTTCCTCCCAAGTCACTCATTGTTCTTCCACCAAATATTCATCTTCTTGGTCAATCATTGAATTAGGGAATTCTCCTATGAAATCCATAAAATGACTAATTTATTCCTCTTCCTCAAAAACTTGATAGTATTTAACATTGTCTGGTATTGAGGGTATGGACTTGAGCTCAAATTCATACTCGAGCAAGGAGTTTTAAGGAGGTTTAAAGTTGTTGATAGTAATTTTCAGGGAATCATCCATCCTATTCTTCTCCCTGGGCAGAAATTGAATATCTAGAGGGAAATTTTCAATTAGATCCCATACCTAATTTTTATAGGTCTTCAACCTTGCGCTCTTGGTTTGACATTGATTCTTGACTTGTTTTACAAGCATGTCAGAATCCCCGAATATTGTCAAGCACTCAATATTGATATTTTTAGCATCTTGTAACCCTAAAATAAATGCCTCGTATTTAGAAACATTCTTTGTAGCCTCAAAATCTACTTTGGATGAGAAAGGGACAAGGTTACCCTTTATAACACACCATCCCCATTTCCTTCCTTAGAATAAGCATCGTCAAAATACAATTCTAAATGTGACCAAACTCTACTTCCTGCTTACCCAACTGAGCAGGAGACTCTACTTGGTATTTTCCATAATTTGATCATCTTCCTCCAATAAAAGGAAGGGAAAATATCTTTCTTGGTCATATATAGGAGAATTATTTGAACAATCATCTTTAGTCACTGTCTTCACCAATCTGGACTCTCTGTATAGCCTACACTCTTCTCCACTGAACAGTAGAATAGTAGGATATGTTAGATCAATCTTGATAGATCCTATGAGTTTCATTCCCCATGACGTGGAAAGGAGCATACCAAATCTTGTAGGAATATCAGTAACTACAATATCCATCACCACACTCTTCACTATGATTTGTGCCAAATTAACCACTAGATCTTAAATTATACCCAAACATTTTTCTCTTTTGCAGTTAAAGGAATATAAATCCATATATGGCTTTGTTATTTTCATACCTAGCTACTCCATTATAGACAATGGCATTAAATTGTGAGAAGATCTTGAGTCAAGTATACAACTATGAAACAATAAATCATGTATCACTAGGGTGACATAGAATGGAGGAGTGGAAGGGTCCTTCTCCTCCACATGTGGACCAAACATAACCACATGCCTTTCTTCCTATAGGTTAATACTATCTTGAAGCAGGGCGACAGTGGATAAGTCCATGAACTAAGAAACTTGGGCTTTCTAACTAGTTTGTTTCCATAATTCTGTCAAAGGAAAATATATCTTGACCTTTTATAACTCTTTTTTCAAGCTGAAGGAAGAGGACTTCCTATCAACTTTGACTTACTCAACTAGCTCATTTTTTTCTTTATGGATTGGCTTTGTTTGCACTGGTTTTTTCTCTGTATTTGGGACTTCAGACTCAAGGTGAATAGGATGAGAGGAATCTCCTTTGGTCGATGGGACATTGTTGACTATTTTGTTCCCTTTATCAGTTGGTTTAGGGGCAATAGGTTGAGCAGGTTCTTCATTTTGCTCCTGCATCCTGGATCTTTTTATTGACGTTAAATCATATTTCCTATGTAATTGGGCTCACATGAAATCAGAAAATTGTTTATAATTGGTTTCTATCTCTTCATCATCCAAGGGAAAATTCAAGTCCTACCCTTCTCCTTCCCATTCTTCTATCTCATTTTCTCGTTCTGAAAGAGAAGAGAATTGGTTTTCCTGCACTTCTATAACATCTTCAATATTTTCCACAGGGTCATCTTCCAAATACAAAGGAGGTTGTATTTTGTCTTGTTGATCCTTTCTTTCCCTTTACAAAGGCTCCAAAGGAGGCCTCTTATACTAGGGGTTAAAGTTCCTATTGGGACCTTGTTGAACCTATCAAGGAGGGCTTTTTCTGTGCAACTCAAACTTTACAAGTTTATTTGACAGATTCCTATCAATTTTTTCATCACATCTAACTTTTGTTCTTGGGTTTCTTTTACTTGGCTAGAGGAGCTAGCTTCTTCCTTTCCCCTTTTTATATCACCATGTTCTCCCTTTCCTTTCCACTTTCCATTGGATGAAAAATTTGCTTCAACTTCCAAAGCATTAGTCTATATTTGATCCAGTGTGCGAGATTTCCTTTCCTTGAGGGTGAACCCAAACTCTAGCTCAAAGGCTATAGTGAAGACCACCTTATTAGCTTCCTATGGAGGTTTAATATTAGCAGGGAGACTGTTATATAATTTACTAAACCTTTTTAGAAATTCAAAGACATCCTTATTATGTTTCTTCTTTATTGCATTGAACTCAGTGAGGACATACTCTTGATCCTTCTTTTCTCCCATTTTTGCATGAAAGAGCTCTCTAGTTCCTCCCAAGTATTGATTGAAGAATTTGGTAGTGTTTTGAACCATTTTCTTGCATCTCCATCTAAAAATTGAATAAACAGTATCAAGACTACATCGATATGCTCTACATTTAAGTTCTTAGCAAATCCACATAATACTTCTATGTGTTTTTGGGCTGAAATGTCATCCTCCCCGGTGAATCTTCACAAGAGCCTAAGATAATATTGAGGCATTCCATTCAAAGGCTATTGTAAGTTAAGTGGGGCACATTTATTAATTTGGAAGTCAAGGACAACCATATTTGGTAATGGAGGTTGGAAAATATTTATAACATGGCCTGGTTGAGGAACTGTGTGAGCAATACCTAACTAGACTTGTAATGAAGTGTTAGTAGGGATCTGGGATAGACTTGTAACAAGGATATCCTTGATTTCTTCATCTTACGTGAAGGTATGCAATGTAAAAGGTTTTCAACTGGTAGAGGTCTTTTCAACCTTAAGTTTCAAAGAGTAAGATCTAAGAGGAGGGAAATACTCTCCTAAAAATTCCAAAATTTTAGCTGAGGTTTCAAGATAATTTATTTGGGCCTTTTATGAGCTATAATTTTAGTTTTTTGGGGTAAAATCCATAGGGTCTAAAGTTCTTGGAGTCCTTTGTTTCCAAATTCTTCTAGAGACAATCATCTCTGGGTCAAATAAAAGAGGATTTTTTTGCTATGAAGTATCAAAATGTGTATGGGGCCTTATGAAAGCTAGAATGACAAACTTAAATTTTTTCCCAGCGGAGTCACCAAGATGAGAGATATTCAACCCACACCTCCTTTGCTCACCTGACAAAAGGAGAATAAAAATGCCTTATCCAGGGAAAAATATTTTGATTCATCCCTTGACAAAAATGCCAAAAGATGTTGATGCTCCTAGAGACAACCTCCAAGCTGAGAGAGGTTAGTACCTAGGACATCTTAGAATGTTTCAAGGATTTATCATTAGAATCTAGCATTTGAAACATATTATGATTGAAATTTTTTCATATATCTATTTCAAAGACAGATTCAATCATAAGCACACATTGAATGCTCTCGTAGAGGACTTAATGTTCAGATCTGCTGGCCTACTTGTAGAAACTTATAGTTAAGTTGGTCATTATAGTATGGGTGAAAGAAGAACAGAAGGAAGATACATTTAATGCAAACGGATGATATCAAGATCATGTGCATCAAAATAAATAAATAATATATAATATATAATAATATATATATATATATAATATATATAATATCATATATATATCTATATATATTATATATATATATATATATTATATATTAATAATATCTATATATAAATAAGTAAATGAAAATACAAGGGACGGAACGCCCATTAAGGACATTAGACCTCATACATCACAGACACCCTTCATTAAAATTTGACATAGATGAATCCATAACTCTGAGATTAAATCCAACAACTACAATTACACACCTTCTAAGAGGAAAGAAACACATAAGAAAATAAAAAAAGGAATGATTACATACTACACATTTCATGCATTTAGAATAACCATAAATTCTTTGTTAATTGACAAAACGAGCATGCATTTTCAGCTCTTCAAACACTTGCAAAATCCATAGTTTAGACTTGCCTCTAGAACCCAAAAATTAGAGCCCTTTAATGAATATCTTAAGCAATTTTATAGGGTCTCATAGACCAATACCCCTTACAATAAATTCCTTCTTGACCTTCTCATAACTACCTACCTGCTAAATTGTTGAAGCGTGCTACTAGCACACTTGTCTTAGTTATCATATAACAACTTTCATTATATTTAGAAAATAAATATTTACAAGACATCAAATAACACGAGGTGTCATGATTGATACAATAAAATATCCTCATTGTTGGCTTGATGGTTTCGGTGGGAGGGACCGAGGATTGATGATTTGAACTTGAGGTAGATTAACCAGTTGATCACACTTCTGCCATAAAGTTGGGTTTGGAAAAGGAGAGGGAAATTAGTATTAAAATTCTACACTAGGCTAATCAAATCAGTGTAATATGGCTTGTCAACAAACAAATTTATCACCATCCAAAGCAGCTGGAAATCCCTCTTCAAGAAATTAACTATAGTTTTCCCTTTAAGGGTGGGAGTCTTCTCACGAGAAGAGTCATTTTTTATCTTTGCCACTACCAATAATTGTTGACACTACTCCCATGGGACTAATTTCCGTAAGGTTTCCCAAGAGCTGGGAAACCCAACTCTCGTTCTTTCATGAAAACTCAAATCAAAGACAACCACAAATTTTAACAAATCACTTAAGCACTCCTCAGCTTTGGCTTAGGCTGATTCTTTCTTAAAAGTATTGGAAATTCCCATGATTTCCCATGTCCTATCAACAATATCTAATGTTCTCAATTCACTTGTAGACTTTTTGTTAACCTAATGAAATATTTAGTATCTTTGATGATGATATTTTACTCTGCTACTAAAGTGATGTGTTCCCAGATGTTCTTCATTTTAGAGGTGATTTCATCCCGATTAATTTCTTGACATCAATCAGGGTAATATTCCCTCTTAATATGTCCTTCAACTCTATGATCCTTTCATTGACAACATTCAAATTGTTGTTGACATGTTCTGTGTTTCTTCTAGTTGTCTCCAACTGTTTCTCCTTTTTGTGAGAGCACAATGATCACTCTCCATATCACTTTGCACTTTCTTAAGATAATTCTTGGACATCTGTAACTTTTTGAGGGCCTTAGTCAATTACTTTGTGGGATTTTGTGGGTTTGTTGGAACAACAACAACACATAATATGTGGGAATCAATTTTTTGCTGGAGTTCGGCCGCCTTTTTTTTAGGACTACCACCTCACAATTTATTTATATCAACTCCTTATCTAGGATTTATTTTTCATTCTCCACCTGGGCCAGCTTTTTGGACTTCACATGCTCACTTGCGGGCATTTTGACCTTTTTCATCAGCTCCTGAATTTTAGATTATGAGCTTTGAATAATGGTCTCCACAACAATTTTTTCATTTGGATTTACCCCCATCTTGATAATTAATTATTTAAAGCCTTTGTTCTACAAATGGAGGGCCTAAAGTTAGCCTTTTCCTGCTTAACCCTAATAGAAACCTTTTTGTAATAACTTCTCTACTTTGGTGATAGTCAAAGCACATTTACTCAATTCACTATACAATATTTCTCCAACCTACCTATGCCAATTTATTTTATCCTCTAAGGGGATACTGGCCACGCCTAGTGATAGGTCTAGAGTCCTAAATTATGACCTTGATGGTAAGCATTGTGTAGAAGGGTGATACATAGAGAGTTTCATTTTGTTCCTTTCGAAGTCCATGGTAGCTGGAAGCCTAGTTTAATAAGAGATTGAATGTGATGCCATTTTTTGTTGAATTTCTTCGTTAGCCCTTTTGTTTCTCTCCTTTATTCTCTATTCTTCCTCCCTTATAATGCATATGGTAGATGAACTCCTTAAAGAGCCTGAAATCGCCACCTTTGTGGAAGAAAATGTTGCATCATGTTGAGGATCTTCTAGAGATACCTGGAAGCCTTGATGGTCTAGGTTCCTTTCCGCCAATTGAGTTTCTATTTCCTCCTTGACCTATTCTTCTGTTAACTTGAGCCTCTTGATGGATGAAGCCTCCCACATCTTTGTGTGTTATGCTTTGTCCAAGGTTCTCTTTTAGGTATTCTCTCTTTAGGCTATTGTTTATATTTCCATATTTGTATTATTAGGTCAAGCATCTAATTTAGTGTTTCATTCAAGCACGGATCTATGCTCATTCTTATAAGCAAAAGAATTACTAGATTTTCTCCTATTTGATATGATTTCATGGGGATCATAGCGCCACATATCTTCCATTTAAAAGTTGAGCTCCTTCAACATGTCTTCTACATGCTAAAAGGTTTGTCTAGCATTTAAAATGAAAGAACCTACTACCCCACCCAGCTTGAACATGTAGCCCTTCTTTGTAGGGACAAAGTTAGTTTCATCAACATGCATGCTATGCCTAATATTGGCTTGAGGGGGCCTGACCCAAGTTCAGAGTTAATTAGCCAAACAAATCCCTATACTACTAGCCCTTTTGGCAATAGCTTGTGGAGCGCAAACTGAGGTCTCACCCGAGGTAGTATGGGGCGATGCTGGAACCAAGTTTTTGACTCTTGAGATGTCTGAGGGGTCGGTTTAGTCCAACTATGAATACCTCTGTGTAGGTCACCTCGCACGCTATCCTGTCCTGCAAGACCTTTGCGATCTATTATAATCACCTTTGCACAGCCCTAACCAGGGGTTGAGGTGATTTCGCGCTACCCTAACTAGGGGCTGAGGTGATTTCGTGCTGCCCTATCAGCGATCTATGCTACTTCACCAAGTTACACCATGTATCTTACTTGTCTTCTTATAGCAATTAGTTATCTTCGTGTAAACTGATACTTTATCTTATACTCACTTTATCAACACATTCGTATAAGTTCGTGCATCATATAAACAATAGAAATGCAATTTATATCCAATACATTCAATGCACAAAACAGGAAAAAGATACACAGAACTGATGTAAAACTTCTCTTTATTACTTCTCCAAAGGTTACAAACTCGACTCGCCCTGCGCACTCAGCTGCAGGGGTCCGCGCACTCAATTGCGGACTACTAGGCCTCTGCACACTCAGTTGCAGATCCTTCTCCTACTCTATGACCCAAAGACTCGACTCTACACTTAGATAAGACTCAATTCTTCATCCTTCATTCATGACTATCGTTCCTCCTTTTTACAACATAGAGCCTCACTCTATTTATACAATCCCATGGTATGCTGACCATGGGTAGATCTCTAAAGCTGACATTACATTACAAAAATGAGAGCGAATAACCCTATGACTCATTTACAATATTCATGCTCCACGCCCACAAAATGCAGAGTCTTTACATCAGATTTAGTCAAAATTTGGGCTTTAGGCCCCAAAACTTCCCTTGGGGGATCCTGTGCCCAACAAGCTGCCAACACAAACATCATGACTTGCCCTCGAGTCACTCTGTCGGTATGAAGATCTTCGCGTGGAGATCTCCCAACTCTGTCCGAACTGCTACAATATCGACAGCGCACTGAGCAGTTTCCTGTTTACCTCCTACACGCGCTATTCAGAGACCACTGTAGCTGAACTAATTCCATATATCTTCTCCTGCACTCCCTGCATCTGTTTATAGTCCTGCGCCTCCTTTCAGCTACCTGGAGAGCTAATACTGTACTTTGGTGGGCTAGTCAGATAGCCGGGCCACCCGTGTATGGCTTCAACTAACTGTCATTCACTCTTCCTGGGAAAGGTTCTCCATTTAACTTTACCAACTACACCGCTCCTCCGTCTGTGACCTCCTTAATAACATATGGTCCTAGCCAATGCATTCTAAATTTTCCCTAGAATTTATCAAACTTACTACCATACAGTAACACCAAATCATTCACCTTGAAGGTGCGCAACTTAATATGTCGATCGTGCCATGCCTTTTTGTGTTGCTTTTGTACATGTTGGTGAAAGCCAGCCAGAAATTGTTCTTCCTCGAGTTCCTCCAACTGTGCAAGTCTTTCCTCCAGGGCTCCGCGGTCTATCATACATGTGATCACTGCTATGCATAGACTAGGCATGATATATTCTATCATCATTATATCTTCCACTCCATAGACCAGCCAGAAAGGTGTATGTCCCGTCAGTTTCTTGTGTTATGGTTCTGATATGAAAATATAAGACAATGCAAATAAACCCAGAAATAACAAGATTTGAATAGATAGAAATGCTTCTCTATTGATATCAAAACCCTTAAGGTAGGGCAACACCATACATTCACTCCTTAAGGGAGGAGAACACTCCACAAGCCATATGCTTGTTCATACAATAATCCCTTGACACCCCTCAATGTGGAGTCTCTAGCCTCGATATAGGCCTCATACATACAATACCATGGGTCGTTACCATGTTTCCCTCAATACCATGTATCTAATACCATGGGCCCATTACATTATTACTAACTACTTGTGGTCCCTTACATGATACGGGTTAACCACTTATTTTACTTGGGCCCGATCCCGTTATTACATTATTCCCTGTGGCTCTCTTTGTGCCCCTAATTATCTCTGCCTATATTATGTAACACCACGCCCTTTAACATGTTTTGTCCCCGAAACATGGGAAGAACACAAATAATAAGATCTACTCAAAAGAGTAGTCCACTGGTACCATGCACATGCATCTAGCCATCCAAGAGAAAGGTGAACCCTTGATCTCGCTAGTGCCTCGGTCGCTTGAGAAGGAAGTTGACCTTGGCAGCTCTTTTGTGTTGATGTGTAGTAGGTGGATCTTTGCTCCTCTCTATCTGTCATTCGGGGGTTGTTGTCCTTGTGGCTAATTGGTTGCCATCTTGTTGGTTGTTTTCTTGCGAGGTGATGTGGGTGATGACATGTTGAAGTTTTAACCCACGGTGTCTTTTTCTTTAATTCACCCCTTACTGGAGCCTGACTGTTATCTGGTGCATGTTGTGGTGCCTGTTTTGGTGTCTTATCTTCCAATATTACTTCAACCACTGAGCCCTCATCTAATGTGTTAGTACCTGTAACCTTTTCTGCTTCAGCCTCTATTTGTATTTGATTATCGACCATCAAATGCTCATCATTTGATGTGTATGTTTCATTAGAGCTTTGTGTTTCTGCCTCCATAGTCTCTGCTTAGGTCTTAATGGAAATATCCTGCAATGTAATTTTCTTCTTTTTATACCAGAGCTTTAGGAATTTCTTCCACACATTAATATTGATAGCGCCCACGGATTCCATCCAAGGATATCCCAAAAGAACATCCATGTTATCCATATCTGAAGTATAAAAATCACCATGCAACACATACTTATCCATAGAAATCTTTAAATCCTTATAAACTTGACATCAACCTGTGTGTTTTCAATGTGTTTTCCTGGCACTTGCAATTTTTTTTTCCAAGTTGACATTTATGAGATTTTGTTTGCAACTCAGATTTATAGACACAATGATTTTCTCCTTCTGAATTAATCCATGAACCTACAATAAGGAGACACCAGTAGAAAAATCCCCCCCCACATGTCTCATTCTTTTTTCTAGCATAAGACCATTTGTCCATAAGGAGATTTTCAAATTATTCATCCGTAAATTTGGACAACTGTTTGATGCCAAGTGAGTTCCACCATATGGCAGCCTCTTCTTTCAGATCAAGCCATAAGAAACTTTTCCAATATTTCGGATGGTTTTTCTTAAAATATTTTATGAATTCTTCAATAGTAAGACCATTATCTTTCCCTGTAAAATATTGCTTGCTAGAAGCCATGAAGAGGGTTTTGAAAAAAATTCACTTACTTGGCGAAAATTTAAAGTGGCCACAGCTTAGTCAATATTGCTCAAAATATTTATTATGACCTGTTAACAAAAATGGAATTACGATTCTGTATCTTCCCATGTGATAGAAATCCCAATCTAGGCACTAGAATTTCAGATCTGTGCTGCAACTCTCCCATCGTCACCAAAAATTCTGAAAAAAAAGAGCTGATTTTAAATCAGCAATATCTCCCTCATCCGGACTCTGATTCGACTGATTCTTTTTTGAAATCAGGTATTTTTTCACAAAGAATCGAGATCTACAATTATATTTTGCACTTTTTGCCCCAAAACATATAGATCTGCACCACAAACTCGCTACCCCAAAAAAATGTCTGCAACACCACTGATTTTTAGATCAGCGATATCTCCTTCATCCGGACTCCAATTCGGCCGAATGTTTTTTGAAATCAGGTATTTTTTCACAAAGAATACATATTTGCAATTAGATTTTGCATATTTTGCCCCAAAATGTATATATCAGATCTGCAACTCACCGCCCCAGAAAGTTCCTACAAAAAATAATAAAAAAAAATTCTCCACTTTTGCCCAAGAAAGTGCTCTAATACCACTTGTTATGGATTTGATATGAAAATATAAGACAATGCAAATAAACCTAGAAATAACAAGATTTGAATAGATAGAAATTCTTCTCTATAGATATCAAAACCCTTAAGGTAGGGCAACACCATACATTCACTCCTTAAGGAAGGAGAACACTCCACAAGCCATATGCATGTTCATACAATAATCCCTTGACACCCCTCAATGTGGAGTCTCTAGCCTCTATATAGGCCTCATACATACAATACCATGGGTCATTACCATGGTTCCCTCAATACCATCTATCTAATACCATGGGCCCATTACATTATTACAAATTACTTGTGGTCCTTTACATGATACGGGTTAACCACCTTATTTATTACTATGGCCCATCCCATTATTATATTATTCCCTCGGGTACCTCCCTTTGTACCCCATATTATCCCCCTAGGTATATAATATTCCACCCCCCTTAGCATGTTTCGTCCCCGAAACATGGGAAGAACACAAATAATAAGATCTATTCAAAAGAGTAGTCCATTGGTACCATGCATGTGCATCTAGCCATCCAAGAGAAAGGTGAACCCTCGATCTCGCTGGTGCCTCACTCGCTTTATATGGAAGTTGACCATGGCAGATCTTCTGTGTTGATGTGTAGTAGGTGGATCTTCGCTCCTTGCTATCCATCATACGGGGGTTGTTGTCCTTGTGGCTAATAGGTTGCCATCTTGTTGGTTGTTTTCTTGCGGGGTGATGATATGTTGAAGTTTTAACCCACGGTGTCTTTTTCTTTAATTCACCCTGCTGAGGTGCCTGTTGTGGTGTCTTCTTTTCCAATATGACTTCAGCCACTGAGTCCTCCTTTGATGTATCAGCACCTGTAACCTTTTCTGCTTCAGCCTCTGTTTGTGTCTGATTGTCGACCATCAACTGCTCATCATCTGATATGTCCGACCCTGGAACATCTTCTGCTTCAGTCTCCTTGTGCTCTATCTGTTTATTGATGGAAATATCTTGTAGTGTAATTTTCTTCTTTTTATACCATAGCTTCAGGAATTTCTTCTGCACATTAATATTGATAGTACCCACGGATTCCATCCAAGGATATCCCAAAACAACATCCATATTATCAATCTCTGAAGCATAAAAATCACCATGCAACACATATTTATCCATAGAAATCTTCAAATCCTTGTACACTTGAACATCCTCATTATCAACCTGTGTATGTTCAATTTGTTTTGCTGGGACTTGCAATTTCTTTGCCAAGTTGACATTTATAATATTTTGTTTGCAACTCGGATTGATAGACACAATGATTTTCTCCTTCTGAATCAATCCATGAACCTGCAATACCGAGATACCAGCCAAAAATAATCCTTTTGGTTCCTTGGTTTCCTTCTTTCCTGTAAAAATAACAGCTTTGCTCGGCTGTGTGTCTGTCTGTGTGTGCTTATCCACAAGATTTGATTTACAGTCAAAGCGCTCTATAAGAGCTTTGGCAAATTGGGCCCAACTCGCAAAAGGTCCATTGCGACGTTGATGCCAATGCGCCCATTGCCATCGTTCCTTGTCGAGGTACTAGGTCCCCTCCCTAAGCTTAGTCCAATAATCTAGGATATGATTCAATATGAAATAGTGCTCCATTTGTGCTAGCCATGTTGACGTGTGAGAACCGTCAAATTTATACAAGTCCTTCGAACTCTGATCTAGGTACGCCATCACAGAAAAAAAAAATTGGCGAAATTTTGAAATTGTCACAGTTTCATCAATATTGCTCAGAATCCTTATTATGACCTATTTTTAGAAATGGAACCATCATTCTGCATCTGCCCATGTGATAGAAATCCTAATCCAGGCACTAGAATTCCAGATCTGCGCTGCTACTCTCCCGCCGTCACCCAAAATTTCTACAAAAAGAGCTGATTTTAAATCAGCGATATCTCCCTCATCCGGACTCTGATTCGCCTGATTTGTTTTTTGAAATTGGGTGTTTTTCCACAAAAATTTCAGATCTGCAATTAGATCTTGCAGATCTTTCACCAGGTCGTTTAGATCTGTGCCGCAAATTCGCTGCCCCGAAAAATTGTCTCCAACCCTACTGATTTTTTTATCAGCAATATCTCCTTCATCCGGACTCCGATTTGACCGATTTTTTTTTGAAATCGGCTATTTTTCACAAGGAATACAGATCTGCAATCAGATTTTTCAGATCTTGAACCAAAACATATAGATATGATCTGCAAACTCGCTGCCCTTGAGATCCTGCAAAAAGTAAAAAAAAATTCCACTTTTGTGCCCAAGAAAGTGCTCTGATACCACTTTTTGTAGCTCTGATACCACTTTTTGTAGATCTAACCCAAAGATATTTTGATAATAGAAATAACCCAATAATAACAAGATATAAATAGATAGAAATGAATCTTTATTATCAAACCCTTGAGGTAGGGCAACACCATACATTCACTCCTTAAGGAAGGAGAATACTCCACAACCATATGCTTGTGCATACAAGAATACTTCTCTTCATATCTCTCCATGTGGAGTCTCTAGCCTCTATATAGGCCTCATACATACAATACCATGCATCATTACCATGGTTTACTCATACCATCAACTAATACCATGGGCCCATTACATTATTATTAACTACTTGTGGTCCCTTACATGACATGGGTTAACCACCTTATTTATTACTATGGCCCATCCCATTATTACATTATTACCTTGGGTACCTCCCTCGGTACCCCATATTACCCCCCCAGGTACATAACACTATGTGACGCGTGGCGGAGATACGAGCGGAAAACCGCCTGGTGATCACGAGTTAAAGCGCAGTCACCAAGGGGAGCGCGATATCATCGTCAACCGTTGGATGAAAACGAAGTGATCGAACGATGGACAGGCGTTGGAGACGGCATAACTTTATTTGTGGCGGGCCTGATGTAATTAACAATTAATTAACTGTATCGAGGCAAATGCGATTGGTTGGGCGGTTCTTAATTAACCTAGAGGGTTAATTAATCCCATATAGTGCGGCGGGGAATTATGGCTCTTAACGAATTACATATTAACTAGTTAATCCTTTTTAAATGCTAATTATGGTTGTATTCAACCGGGACGAGATATATAACATTTTGAGGATTTTTAATATATTTACATATTACGGGAAGGGTAAATGTTTATTCAGGATTTATATAATAAATTTGTTAATAGCTAATATGACTATGAAATGATAGAAAGTGCTAAGTAAAAACATTAGAGTATATATTTAAACTTAGGCTAAGGTGGAAAGGAGTTTTTTAGGTGATAATATGTATTTTCCTAAGTAAAATAGGATTTTTACTTAGGCAAACTTTATGAAATGGAATGAATGATTGATGGATGTTTCTAAGTACTTAGGCTCTTAAATCATTGGGCCAAGGGTCCGGTCCCTCCAAAAGTCAGAGAAATGCTCTGAGCCCCTTTGATTTTCAAAGACCTTAATACTTTAGGGGAAAATAGTGAAATCTTTAGGGGAAAAATGTGAATGGAAGTTAATTATTTGACCTTGTTTTGCTTGAACTACATCAAGTGTAATATCTGCTTTGCACTTGTGATAAAAGTGAAAATTAACACATTTAGAAGCATTTTTCATCACAAGCATCATTCTGCAACACCATCTACCTACCCTACCTACTTTAACCTAACATTTTTTCTTCTTTATTTGGGTGCATTTAGACTGGCAAACCCTTATCAAATCATCCTTTTCTTTTTACATGGCAAGCCTACCTAAGTCTACACTTATTACATCCAAGGGCTCAGATTAAACTGTTGAGCTCCTTTTATTTACTCTACCTATCTACTTATATACCAATATTACACTGTTTGGTCAGATATTTATTCTCTATCTCTAAAACATGAAATTGAAAAATGAATGAGCCAAGTTTAAGCTATTTGACTCTTCATAAAGTGTGGCATAAATTAAAAATCTGCACACAACGCTATTACAGAAAATGAAAAAGTAGTGACATTTAGACTTGCACACTTTCCTGGTCTATTTTTGTTTGGGGTTCATTTCTTTCACTTTTTTGACCATTTTATTCTTTTTACCCTTTGATTTTTCTTTTAGGGTATACCCTCTTTACATTTTTTAAATTTTTTGATTTTTTGAAAATATGGAAAACCTTTGCAACAAGAAAAGGTATGAACATATTACAAATCTCATCAAGTCAATCATGAAATAAGACACCTATTGGTATAGGAGCATAACATAAGGAAAGAGACTAGAATCCTTAGAGGAGGACGGAATACACAGAGAAGAAGGCAGTAAAGCAAGAGAAAATCAGGAAGAGATAGATGGCCGAGCTGACGCAGTGGCAGCATCGAGCACCACCGAGCTTGAGAGATTCGAGCCACCACATAGAGGGATCTGTCCGGGTTGAGCACCACATTGGGCTCTTATCACTGTAGACTAGAAGGTCACAGAGTTGGTGGGAAGAAGAGTCTGTGTACTCCAGTGGCTTGGGGAATCCAAGGAACCACCCTGCCAAGCAAACTTGCTTCAGGAGAACTCACATTGAGTCCCTACATTGTAATTCTCTATTTAAAGACATAATAAAACAAGGCCACCATTGAAAGCTGGACCGGAAACGTAGCCCTGGAGAATAGGGTGAACTCTTTATTAAAATTGCTTGTGTCTTTATGGTTGCTTACTGTATTCCTATGTTGTCTTTCCATCTAAATGTCTGTGTATTGGCAATCTGATCGATCCGTTGCTTAAATAACGCAAAACACACACCAACACATGAGTCTGTAATACCTTTTGTTTAATAAAACTTCAACTGATGTCACTCATTGGGTGATTATCAGATCAAGTGGTATTAGAGCAGCACGCTGTAAGGTTAGACAAACTTGTGTTGGTTTAGTTGTGAATGCTCACTAGATCAAAGCTCAAATTAGGATAAGAAGAGTTGGTGGAAACTAACCCTGAAATTGGGAGAGTCTATTCTCAAAAGACAATGTCAGAGGAAGGTTCTATAGGGCTAGACCCTCATTTCATAGAAAGTTTCCTAGCTATAAAGTCTATGGTAGAAGAAATGTATAGGGACTTTAGAAAGCATAAGGATGAAGATTCATCGGGCTCAAAGCAAGATAAAGAAAAATATGAGTCTCATTCCCATGACCACTCAAAAGGAAAAGGGAAAGAAGAAAGCTTTCCTACACCTCCTAATAGCTCTGTGCATAATAAAAAAGCATCTTTGATTAAACTAGATGTTAAATTTGATTTGCCTATATATGATGGAGAGCTAAATGCTGAAAAGTTGGACAATTGGATTAGACAAATTGATGTGTATTGTAGGGTACAGAACATAGACTCGGACAAGAGCAAGATTCAGCTGGCAAGCCTACGCCTAGGAGGCACTGCCTTGGTTTGGTGGGAAGGCAGAACCCAAGCTGATATGAAGAAGCATGGTAAGACCATCTCTGTCTGGAGTGAATTTGTTTCTGCAATCAAAAAGCAGTTCTATCCATTGGCCTACATGCAACAATCCATGATGAGTTGGCAAACTCTTCAGCAGTTGAAAGGGAAAAGTGTACAAGGGTATACTCAAGAGTTCAGAAAGAGAGATGTTGGGTATCTCATTAGATTCACCAGAAAATCTTTTGAAGTACATTGGTGGTCTACACAGCTACATGAGGCATACCATCCTCATGTTTAATCCCACTAGTATAGATGAGGTATCTGTACAAGCTACTCATCTAGAAACTAGAGTAAAGAATGGGAATCCAGAAGTTGGGGGACCATCCCAACCCACTGTAAGCAAGAGCAAGGAGAAAAGAAAGCAAAAGTGGAAATCAAGGAAGGCTAACACTGCACAGAAAAGCAAAGCTTCATGCACTCACTGCAAAAAGGATGGGCATGATGATGAGCATTGTTGGATTATGTATCCAGAGTTGAGACTTAAGAAGTCCAAGGGCAAGAAGAAGAAGACTGGTGAAGCTATTCAGAAAGATTTGGGGTCAAACTTGGGAGATGAAACAATCATTGTAGCCACATGTATAAAAGGTAAGAATTTTGTAGCATCTACTAGTAATTTTGCCCAATCCGTTATTGATGAAGAACATGAGAGAGAAAGACATGAGATTTTCCATATTCGAGTTGTTTCCAAAAATCAAAAGATTGATACTTTGTTCGACAGTGGCTCACAAGTAAATCTAATTTCTGAAGCAATTGTAAAGAAATTGGGATTAGAAACTACACCTCATAAGAAACCATACCCATTAGGATGGTTGAATGATAAAGCACAACTACAAGTGACTAGACAGTGCAAACTCAAGTTTTTCTTTTGGGTCAACATTTGTAGATGAGGTTGAGTTAGATGTAATTCCTTTGGATATATGTGGAATTGTTTTAGGAAGTCCTTACTTGTTTGATAGAAAGAATATTCTCTATAGAGCTGAGAACAAGTATCTACTTGTTAAAGGTGGAATTGAATACTTTGTAAGAGCTCATAAGCTCAAGAATAATTATACTCTCATAAACTCAGGACAGATGAAAAGAATGATAAATTCATGCAAACAGTTCCTATTAATGGTTGTAAAGGAAAAGAAACCTGATAAAACCAATGTATTTGAGGGTTGTAATGCTGATCAGCAAGCTGATATAGAAAAGATTGTTTTAGAATATGATGTCTTGTTCCAAGAACCTAAAGGTCTGCCACCCAAAAAGGGGATAGTACATGATATTATTTTACAGCAAGATGTTCCATTGCCTAAAGTTGGGATGTACAGGTTGTCTTCTTTAGAGAATGCTGAAATCAAGAGGTAGGGGCAGGAGTTGCTCGAGAAAGGGTTCATTAGGCCTAGCACATCACCATGTGGATCACCAATCTTTTTGGTGAGAAAGAAAGATGGCTCGTGGAGAATGTGCATTGAATACCGAGCACTAAATAAGATAACAATAAAAAATCATTGTCCCCTTCCTCGCATAGATGATCTTTTAGATCAATTGAAGGAAGTTGTTTATTTCACCAAGCTGGATTTGCACAGTGGATACCATCAGGTCAGAGTTGTAGAGAAAGATGCATGGAAGACTGATTTCAAAACAAAGTAGGGATTGTATGAATGGCTGGTTATGACTTTTGGCTTGACCAATGCCCCTGCTACTTTCATGAGATTAATGAATGACGTACTCAGACCTTTTCTTGATGATTTTGTTATTGTGTATCTGGATGACATTTTGATTTTTAGTAAAACGTGGGAAGAACATTTAAGGCATGTTAAGCAGACATTAAATGTTTTGAAAAGAGAAAAAATTTATGTTAAACTCTCCAAATGCGAATTTTGCAAAACCTCTCTAAATAATTTGGGTCATATAGTAGGGGGAGGTGAATTGAAAATAGATCCCTCTAAAGTGGTAGTCATTGTAAACTGGCCTAAACCCACCAAGTCTGCTACAGAAGTGAGAAGATTCTTCGGAGCAACACAATATTGGAGGAAGTTCCTTTCTAACTTTTCCTCAACTGCAGCTCCCTTACATGCCTTGACAGGATTGAACAAGGTGTTTCAGTGGGGAGGCAAATAACAAAAAGCGGTCGACACCTTGAAAGAAAAGATTAGTACATCACCGGTACTAGCACTGCCAGATCTACAAAGACCATTTGAGATCCAAACTGATGCCAGTGACTATGCCATGGGAGCATTGTTGACACAGCACGATAAACCCATATGTTATCATTCTGAGACTTTTAATCCTGTAGTAGTTAACTATCCTACATATGATAAAGAATTGTATGCATTAGTTCAGAGTGTGAAAAAGTGGAAACATTACTTAATGGGCAAAGAAACAGTAATACATACTGATCATCAGCCACTTCAATACCTACACTCCCAAACTAATTTGCAGCAATCAAGACATTACAGATGGATGGGTTTTCTACAACAATTTCATTTAGTCATCAAATATAAAAAGGGCATACATAACAAGGTTGCAGACATGTTATCTAGACCCATTATAAATGCATCTACCATACTTAAGCATAATTTTGTGCTGCATGAAATTTACATAGAACAATATGCTCAGGACATGGACTTTAAAGATGTATATGCAACTTTGAGTCAAGGCAAAAGAATAGAAGAATTGGACTATCACATGAAGGATCAACTCCTATATCATTGTGGGAAACTCTGCATTCCACAAACTGAGAGAGTAAAAGATAATTAGGGAAGCACACACTTCTCTGATATTAGGTCACTTTGGGGTAAGTAAAACAGTTGCACAACTGCAAAGGTTTTTCTATTGGCCAAGAATGAATGAGACAGTTTTTATATATGTAAAGGGATGTGCTATGTGTGTGAAAAGCAAGCCGAGCAACAGAAAACTAGGCTTGTACACTCCATCTCCAGTTCCTTCTCACCCTTGGGAAAGCATTTCCATGGATTTTGTTGGAGGACAGCCTAAATCTAAAAAAGGTCATGATTATCTATATGTTGTTGTGGATAGGTTCAGCAAAATGTGTATTTTGATACCCTGTAGTAAACAGATTATAGCTGAACAAACTGCAAAATTATTCTTTGAACATGTATGGGTTCATTTTGGATTAACCACTTCTATTGTATCTGATCAAGACACTCAATTTGTGGGGAAGTTTTGGTCAAGTTTGTGGGAACTAATGGACACCAAATTGAAGAAAAGCACATCATTTCATCCACAAACAGATGGCCAGACATAAGTAGTTAACAGGACGATGATCCGGTTACTAAGAGGATATTGCAACAAACATCCTAAGCTTTGGGATGAACACTTGTGTTATGTGTAGCATGCTTACAATAGAGCCAAACACTCTTCTACACAGAGATCTCCTTTTGAGACCTGTTTTGGTTTCATAACAAGGTCTCCTTTGGATTTTGTCTTTGATAAAGATACCATGGTTGATAGAAACAGTGATGTGGACAAGGCAACTAGGTTCATTGAACAGATCCAGGAGATCCACCAGGAAGTACAGGAACAACTGGAAAAGAGCCCTGCCAAGTACAAGGCTAGGCATGATAAGCATCGAATGGAGCATAATTTTCAAGATGGAGACCAAGTCTGGCTGTATATCAGCAAGGATAGGATGCAAGGTGAAAGTAAAAAACTAAAACCTATCAGGTATGGACCCTTAAGGATACTTGAGAAGATTGGTGAAAATGCTTTTTGCCTTGATCTACCAGCTTACATGCACATCTACTCAGTCATGAACGTAGATTTCTTGAGGTTGTTTGAACCCTCAATGATTGAGGACCCTGAAGAGCAGAGTCAATTACCTTCTGTTGATGACTTGCTACCTGAATATGTTAATGAATTATGGGAAGACACAGTGCTAGACAGGAAGGTAAGGACGACGCGCCGTGGACAAGTGGAATACCTCAGGATTGGGCTTAAAGGTTTGAAGTTGAGCAGTGCGAAGTGGATTGAGATTGGGCAAGTGAGACAACAATTTCCTCACTTAGTCGATGCTTGAAGAAAACCAAATTTTGGTGGTCCAAAAGCTCTTTTAGTGGGAAGGTCGTGATCCTAATTGGATCCATTAAATATTGGCAAAGAACCATGATTGTATCGGGTCGGGACAAATCTCTAAAAATTCCAAAACAACGATCAAAAACACGCTGAACCAGTGGCAATGGCAGCCAGCGTGGAACGACGAGGACCCCAGTCAAAGTGCGTTGACCGAGGCCCATCAAGACTGCACAGGAGGTCAAAGTAGCCCCTGGGAGCCCCAGATAGGGAAAAGGAGGTGATTTTTGATGCTCGATTCGCTGGGCAAACAGGGTTAAAATGGAGGAGCCTTAAACACTTGGTCGCATTGGGAGCTGGAGAACTGTGGGTGGAGAAACGAAAAGTGGTAAAAGGACAAAGGTGGGACCCGCACTATGCAAATTGGCGGTATTGATCGGGGCACCCTCAAATGGTAAACAGTTTTGGAGGAGAGCGAAGTGATCCCACTCAACGATCGACGCATGGCGGCGGAGGTGAGAAAAAATCGTCGTTGATCACGCGCTATCGATTGAGCAAGTCAACCGCGCGGGATGTGCGTATGACGTTGGATTTGGAGGAGCCTAGATCAAACGGCTGAGATTGCGCCCGACGGAGGAAGCAGAATTGACAGGTAATTAAGCCATGTTCTAAAGGGATTTGGAATCCATTTGACCGCCACGGTGGAGGAAGAACGCATCCACAACGTAACTCAAGAAACAAACCGACGAGAAGGTTGGTGCTGTTAGATGAGGACACGTGGCCACTCCCTGAGCGTTCATGCTGACACCGAACAGGGAACTCCAAGCGCAGCTGCAGAAGGCGAATCGACAGAGGCGAAAGAGGAACCGAACAGGCATGGAAACGAATGGAAAAAGGCCATGAATAGAGACATAATACATAGTCAAGTCAGAGTGAGGTCCGAGAGATGAAGGAAAGAGACCAGAATCGCGAGAGGAGGATGGAATACATAGAGAAGAAGGAAGTAAATCAAGAGAAAAGCAGGAAGAGATAGAGGGCCGAGCTGACGCAATGGTAGCATCAAGCACCACCAAGCTTGAGAGATTCAAGCCACCACATAGAGGGATCTGTCCGGGTTGAGCACCACGTTGGGCTCTTACCACTGTAGACCAGAAGGTCACAGAGCTGGTGGGAAGAAGAGTCTGTGTACTCCAGTGGCTTGGGGAATCCAAGGAACCACCCTGCGAAGCAAACCTGCTTCAGGAGAACTCACATTAAGTCCCTGCATTGTAATTCTTTGTTTAAAGACACAATAAAACAACACCACCACTGAAAGCTGGACCAAAGACGTAGCCCTGGAGAATAGGGTGAACTCCTTATTAAAATTGCTTGTGTCTCTATGGTTGCTTACTATATTCCTCTGTTGTCTTTCCATTTAAATGTCTTTGTATTGGCAATCTGATCAATTTGTTGCTTAAATAACATAGAACACACACCAACACATGAGTATGTAATACCTTTTGTTTAATAAGAATTCAACTGATGTCACTCATTGGGTACTTAGATTATTACATCATTGCAAGAGTGCATGATGCATGCACAGAGTTGGCCAAGGTTCAGATGGAGCTAAATCTCAAGATCGCGGAATTGTAGTTGAAGGCCCATCCTTTGACACTGCTGGAAGATTGGGAGCAGCGCATGACTGCTGTGGCAGATCGGTAGCAGCGATAGCAAGTGCAGTGATCGACTGCACAATACTTTTTGACTAATTGCTCGATCTACTCACCAACTTGCAAGACTACCTCAATATGTATAGGCTGAAGACAGAAGCATGGGAACTATAGGAGTGCTACAACAAGGTTAAAGCGACAACGCGCACTATCACCATCACGCAGAGACTAGCAAAGTTGTAGGAGGCCAAGGCATTGAAGGAACAAGTAGATGAAACTCAACAAAAGGAAGTCATGCTGAAGGCTCACTTGCAGCCTTAGTTGGAGGAAGCCTACACGATCACAACCACCATCGAAGGCAAGTTAGCTAGTCTGCAGGAGACTCAGCAGAAGCTATAGGCTGATAGCACAGGACCAGCAACAAAGCAGTTGGTCGAAGAAATGAAGCAGGCGGAAATAGAGTGCGTCTTCGAGGTAGTAGTTGCCCAAGTTGAGCTGGGATGTCTTCGCAACAAGATCTTTGTGCCAGTCGAGTGACTCGAGGATGAGTCACCATGTTTTTGTTGGGGGCCTATTAGGAACAAGTCCCTTGGGGTCAATTTTGGGGTTACAAACCCAAGTTTTAGGGAAGAAGGCTCGAATTTTGTATGAAGAATGTAAAGTATCCACATTTTGTGGTTGCAGAGTGCAAGGATACCTAAAGTTAAAAAGGGTTTTCTGCCCTTACTTTAGATAGACTGTGTCGGTTTTGGAGATCCACTCTTGGTCCGCAAACCATGGGATTCTATAAAATGGGGAGTCTTAGAGAGTCTAAGGGAGTTCAATAGTCATGAGTCATTAATTTAATAGGTTTGTGAGAGTTACGAGTGAGAGTATTAGTGGGGAAGAGGCTCTGCAACTGAGTGCGCAGAGACCTAGGGTAGAAGTCCGCAGCTGAGTGCACGTACCCCTACAGTTGTGTGCACATGGTGTTTAGAGTCTGTATTCAAAATCTGAATCATCAATAAAGAGAACCGTTCTAAACTTACTGTGTACTTTCCATCTAGTTAGCGTTATTTTACTGCTATTATGAATGTTGCGATTATGCTATGTTTGAATGTTGAGTTTCAGATATAATGTTAAGTTGATGCGCGAAAATATATGTTTCCATCTATTGCATGAACACAAGTGATAATATATGTTTACGCGAGGATAATCTTACTTGTCTGGTAAAGTTAGCTAATACCTAAGACAAATTGCAGACGAAGTCAGTGACCTAGTTACAGAGGCCCGTAAGTGCCTGAATCATCGTCTAAGGTTGCACAAAGGGAAATCAGGTATCTTCATGGAGGTTCTGAAAGATGGAAAGGGAAGTACATCGATAAGCCCCAAGGGCTTATCGATCTGCGTGAAGATAGGAGTGAGGGTATAAAATCAATCATGCATCCCCCCATACAACTTCGGGTGAGACTTGTCTGCACTCCGCGGATTGATGCCAAAAGGACCAGTAGTGTAGGGATTTGCTTAGCTGCTTAACGTTGAACCTAGGTCAGGGCCCATCAAGCCAACAAATGGTTCAGTTGCCGAAAGTCAGGGAGCAACGCAAGACTATTGTGGCAGATTCGGTAGCAGCGGTAGCAAGTGCAGTGATAGTCTGCACGACGCTTTTTGAGCAGTCACTCGAGCTACTCACCAAATTATAAGAAGACCCCAATGTGCAAATGTTGGAGGAAAAAGCGTGGGAACTGTAGCAGCACTACAACAATGTTAAAGTGACAGCACACACTGTCGCCATCACGCAGAGACTAGCAAAGTTGTAGGAGGCCAAGGCATTGAAGGAGCAAGTAGACGTAGCTCAGCACAAGGAAGTTGTGTTGAAGGCTCATTTGCATCCTTGGTTGGACAAGGCTTACACGTTCAGAACCACCATTGAAGGCAACTTGGCTAGTCTGTAGGAGACTCAGCAGAAGCTACAGGCTAACAGTGCAGGACCAGTGATAGAGCAGTTGGTCGAAGAAATGAAGCAAGCGGAAACACAGTGCACTACCGAGGTAGCAGTTTCCCAAGTTGAGCTAGGAGGTCTTTGCGATAAGATCTCCGCACCAGCCGAGTGACTTGAGGGTGAGTCACCATGTTTGTGTTGCGGGCCTGTTGGGAACAGGTCCCCTTGGGGTCAATTTTTGGGTTACAAACCCAAGTTTTGGGGCAGAAGGCCCGAATTTTGTATGAAGAATGTAAAGTCTCCGCATTTTGTGGTCACGGAACACGAATATATCTAAAGTTGAAAAGGGTTTTTCGCCCTTAGTTTAGATAGGTTGTGTCATTTTTGGAGATCCTCCCTTGGTCCGCGGACCATGGGATTGTATAAAAAGGAGAGTATTAGAGAGTTTAAGGGAGTTCAGTAGTCATGAGTCATTGTTGTAATAGGTTTGTGAGAGCTAAGAGCGAGAGTCTTAGCAGGGAAGAGGCTCTGCAACTGAGTGCGCAAAGGCCTAGGGTAGAAGTCCACAACTGAGTGTGCAGACCCCTGCAACTGTGTGCGCAGGGTGGTTAGAGTCTGTATTGAAAATTTGAATCATCAATAAAGAGAAGTGTTCTGAATTTACTGTGTACTTTCCATATGTTTAGCATTATTTTGCTGTTGTTATGAATGTTACGACTATGCCATGTTGAATGTTAAGTTTAAGATATAATGTTAAGTTGATGCATGAAAATATATGTTTCCATATGTTGCATGAACGCAAGTGATAATATATATTTACACAAGGATAATCTTACTTGTATGGTAAAGTTGGTTAATATCTAAGATAATTTGGGGACAAAGTCGGTGACCTAGTTACAGAGGCGCGTAAGTGCCTGAATCATCGTCTAAGGTTGCGCAAGGGGTAATCGGGTACCTTCACAGAGGTCCTAAAAGACAGAATTGGAAGTACATCGATAAGCCCTAAGGGCTTATCGATCTGCATGAAGACAGGAGTGAGGATATAAAATCAACATCACGACTATCTCAGGGTGCAAAAACTTGGTTCCTGCATCCCCCCATATTGCTTTGGGTGAGACTTCAGTCCATGCTCCGTGGATTGATGCCAAAGGGCCAGTAGTGTAGAAATTTTCTTGGCTTCTTAACATTGAACCTGGGTCAGGGCTCATTAAGCCAACACCTTGTGACTGTTTGACTTCCCTCATGAATTTTCTTATTACAAATGGGTCTCTTGGACTTCCACGTTACATTACATTGATTGACATAGTATGGTCCACAGTAGAGATGTGGCCAACATGACTCATGACACGACTCAACATGACAGTTTTGGTACGTTCATGCTGTTGCTGGTGTGCATGTTGAGCTACAGTGCTATTGAGTGATGGATGTCCTCCTGGTGTATCACAACTTCATCTCCGCATGGCAGGGTGTGCAAAGTCTTTGATGGTCATTGGGTTTTCTTGATGTTGCATTCACGCATTACCCCTTGCTTGTACTTTAGCATGCTTGACATGGTCATCCATTCACAAACACATCTCCTCGCATGCATTGTTTATTCATCATTTCGTGAACATGTCCTTTTGCATGTACTCTCCTTGTTCATCCCACCCTCATCACGTTATGCCTATTCATGTACTCGTATATGCAGTCACTCGTGACGAGACGACATCAAATCCATAAACCTCCTAGTCTACCATGATGCATGATCATTTTCAGATGCAGGTGACCGGGAGAGACAACAAGGTTATGAAACTGCGCGAAGCAAGTTTCGAGTTGGGATTCAGGCTCTAGGCACTACTGGTGAAAACTGCATAGAAGTCACTAGGAGACGAAGACGGGCATTTTGGATCAGCAGTGACTATCCGTGGGATCTGCCTCAGCTAGAGGACAAATATGCGCAATTTTTGGGAGAAGCAGTGTGGGCTGCAGGAGGAATAGGCATGATGGATCTGTGCAATTTCTGGAGTGAGCGGGAAGTGGGAGCTTGGCAGAAAAAACTGCGTAGTTCCTAGAGGGAGATGGCAGCTGGCTGTGGGAGCTTGGCAGCAAAGATTGTGCAGTTCATGGAGGGAGCTGGCAGCAGACTACGGGAGCTTGGCAGCAAAGACTAAATGGTTTGTGGAGGGAGATGGAAACAGGCTGTTGGGAAATACTGGCAAGGAAAACCGCGTAGTTGCTAGGAAGATGACCTGCTAACCACCTCTGCATAGTTTCTAAGCTGAGTGGACTGCTGGATTGTAGAGGGATTTCTCATGAAATCTACGCAATTTTCCAAGTGAGTAATTAGCCAGCTAACTAGTGACTGGCTGGGAAAACTGCACAATTTTCCCGAGGGAGATAGGGATGGGCACTGGGTGTCTGTTTGGCATATCTACACAATTTTCTCAGTCAACAAAGCACGCATAGTCTGCAGCCTTTGCGTAATTTTTTAGGGGAGTTAGTCCCGGGCTGACCGCCCGGTCAAGCTTTCTGGTTGACCAGTAGGAGGGTTGATTGATGAGCTTGCGATAAGTGCAACTTGAAATGGATTGCTAGGTGCTTCTGCACTATTCTGGTGACAGTCGATCAAGTCGATGATGGGGTGATGGTCCCAATGTGAGAGGGTGATCTGGTCATCAAAATTTCAGCAAAAATGACTAAGTGTGTGAGCGAGTAAAATGGTGCATACGCGACCTTGCAAACACACACTCACATGACTTGACGACGAGACGCCTCAAAACATCAAGCCACACTGTAGAAATTTTGAATAATATAACACTTATTCACAGAGATTATCCTGATTATACACTATTTGCGGAATGCATGCATAATACATAACCTCCTCTACCATTGATCATCAATTTGCAGAATTAAAAACAATCGCATGCGCACATTGAAACATCAATCACACATATCAACACAGTATGTAATGTGGAAAGCATACAGCTGAAAAACCCTCCGCTATCTGTATATTATAATGATAGAGAACATGTAACAATACATAGTACAATACTCCTCACAAGTACTCAGTACTATCTCCACATGCTACACACAAACTAGCTCAGATCTGAACAAGTCACGGGTTCAAATCTCCTCCACTGTTTCCCTACCTCTACTGCGCAATCCAAGTTGAGAATAGATCTGATCCAAGTTTGAATTCCCTTGGCTTGTACTACGCAATCCTCATTGGCAATCTCAATCAATGATTGTGCAAATCTCATGCACAACTATAGTCACAACTGACAGCTGTCTTGCCCTTTCACTCACCTCTAACACTTGTCTCCACTGAACTGTCCATGCACTGAGTTAACTGATATATTCTTTAGTTGATTATGAGTTAATAATTAGTGAATTAATTAATAATTAATTCACACCACTCATCACTAGTGTATTTGTCAGTTAGACTAAATACAACTAGTTCAACTAGGTCAAACTGAACACAACTCCATCAACTCCTCAATCAACTCCACCAAACTCAATCACTTGAGTTCTAACTGAAGTCCATCATGCAATAGCTCAACTAACCCATAGGAAAAGCGTATTTCCTTCTGGTAGTTGCATGTGCCACATCCATAGTTCGAACTGAAGTGTTGCAAGAGGATAATATAATGTTTATAGTCCAAATATTATTAAGAGCTAATAATATTCGACTGTTCTATTTTTTGACTGGCAGTTTAAAAATAGACTCCGCCCATATGTCTAAAAATAGAGGTCCATCTATTTTTACCAACATGACCAATCATCCATAAATAGCATCCTGCAACT
>APFE030330690.1:2027-20506 GCA_000404065.3 Pinus taeda
AAAATGTAAATTTCCTTGCAAACTGTGTGAAGGCAATCATGTCATCCATCGTTGTCCCTTCTTGGACGAAGCTTAAAGAGTCTTGGATAACCTTCCTACTTCACCACTACGGCTTCCTCTTGGGTACAAGAAACTCTTGCCGAGTCCATCGCTAGCTGAAAATCCGATTGACACAACTTTGTGGTCGGTCGAAGCATCTACCATTGAAGATAAGCCCTCTGAATCCACACCAGACGAAAGTCAAAAGGTTGAGATAGTAGTCGACCCAGTCCTGTCTTCAGAAGGTCCATCTTTAGGTGATACAATCACCGAAGAGAATGAGAATCACACTGTTCAAATTATTTTCATAAACATAGACTCTAATGAACATGGGAAAATCTACCCGTTCCTTTACCGTAGGAAGGAAGTTCGTCAGGGTCATATGTGGCCATTTATTTAGTCCCACCTCCAAGCAACCTAGTCGTTTCCTTCGATTGGAATCTACTAGGCAGACCCTGTTTATCGTCTAATGTACCATTCTGAATAATTGTACAAACTTACAGAATGGTCATGGTCGGTACTATCCTAGATGAAGGGGATTCAGGGAGTATCCTTTTCTCAATTGCTTGGAAAGTGCTTGGTTCACCATCGCTTCTGCCCGAGATGCGAAATCTAACAGGCTTCAATAAAGGAACCAGTCGATTGTTAGGGATCCTTCCAAGTTTGCCTATAACTTTGAGAGGGAAAACCGTACATCTGAACGTAATGGTAGTCCAAGGACCTTTAGATTATAATCTACTCCTTCGACATGACTATATTTATAACATGGGAGCCATTGTCTCCTCACTCTTTCGAGTAATGTGTTTTCCGCATGAAGGCCGAGTGGTCCAGCTCGTACACCAGCTTCCATTTCCTAGCTCACACATAGCTAATAGTCAAGTACCATCCCTAACTAGTCTTTTCATGCAAGGAATGTCTCATCAATCTCTAGTCCATCCACCTGAAGAATGCGAGTAATTCGGTGGCCATGGCTGAAACCCAGGGGGTATGCACCCTGGTTTGCTTCGATAGGAAAACTTCAGGTATAGGGTAGGGTTCCGCGTAGGAATATGACTACTTTGACATGCCCATCCATTTAGGAAAATGGTGTTAGACTAGAATAATATACCTCTGTTAGAAGGTAGGCCTTCCCCGACAGAACAAATGTTTTGTTTGCAAATTGAAGGGTCACCTGGAAACTCTACTTCGCTATACCTGGGGGCATGAAAACCTTTTGCGCGCAAGTGAAAAGTGGGCAGCGTAATGCTAACCCCATAGTTTTGCTGACTTCAACTGCTTAAGTTAGGTGAGTGGTCAAATCGACTGTTTTCTTTCATAGGGGCCAAATGGCGCCAGCAAAGTAAAGGAAAAAATTTCCTACCTAACCTTAGTAGTTAACTAACCCCTAGGATAGTAGTTGGTCATTCCTAGCTTGCATAATGAAAGGATGCGGAGCAAAGTTTCGAATGGTGCAAGCTCCTTAAAAATTGAACCTATCGATGAGACATCCTTATTATACGACTAGCATGAGCAGTTATTATGTGAAGTTCAAGCTCGTTAAAAATTAAACCTAAGCAATGAGAAAATGTTCCCCTAGAGTTTAAGCTCATTAAAAAATGAACCAACCTCTGGTAAATAACCATTGTGAATGCATTATCATTAGCTTTTGGGCCCTGGTCGTGTTCTCGCCATCACCTCCACTCTGTTTAGCCAATCATACACCTCCATTTGATTGTTTACCCTTTTGAGGAACAACTGCGGAGAGTGATTCTGTTAGCCATCCTTGTGACACTGTCGTGATTGGAAAATTCCAAATCTTACCTGGAATTAGTAGCTACCCGAAAATATCACTCGTTCCTCAAAGACGAGTCTCCTTTAAGCTCTTTTCATTTGACTCATAAAATGTGAAAATATTGCCAAGCAGTTGGCCTCTCCAGCTCGTTAAAGCTACTGGGAGTGCTATCCCTCCTCTAGATTTTAATCTTTTTGGACCTGAGGGATTATTACACAAAAATATCGAGCACTTGTCTTGTTCGGCTTGTTAAAACTATCTAAAATTCATCCCTTTCGTATTATTTTATACTTTTTCGAACTTAAGGGATTATATGACAAAAAATGATTACTAGTGTTTCCTTTCTGTCCCTTTTCAAACTCTTTAAAATTGAAAAAGGACCGAGTTATCTTTTTCATTAAACTCATTAAAACCAATAGCGACAAACTTGTCCATGTAGACGAGAACGAGTTTCACTATCACTAGGCTCGTTAAAACATAGTGACAGGTTTGCTCGAAGCACAAATTATAGAACAAGCATATGTTATCCTCCTTAAGCTTAACAAAAATAAAGAGGTACTAGTCACCAATGACTGGGGAAAAATTGGGAAGAAAACTTGAAGAAACTTTATTGGTAGCAAGTCGCTCTTGAACATGGCACTTTCACTCCATCACCATGATTGAGTCAGATTAGGTTATTCCACTCACCATCATATTACGATTGGTCCACTGTACCATCCCTCTTTGGGGTTAACACTACCAATCCATTTCAGTGTCGCCAATATGTTCAATAGAAGTCGATCAGAGAATTCACCAACCCATCTTGTGTCTCATCCGCTGCAATACCTTCACACTTCAGCCTTTCATGACCGCCACCCTGAACCCTGTATCAGCCGATCGTTTTCAACTCTACAAAATCATTTGCTTCGTTCCATGTTGATATGTGGGATTCATTAAGACCCTCCTACGATAGGTTACTTCTTGTCGACGACAGCTCGTTATCCAAGAAGTCAACCTAGGAACAACCCTTTCAGTACTTTGAAGCTTGTATGTCTCAATGGCAAGTTTCTCACTTCTGGTGATAAGTTTACATTGATGGCCTTCGACCGAAAGATTTTCCGTGGTGTTCGACGACAAGTCCCTTTTTCACACCACATGAATTGTACTGTAGTACCTTGAGGGTCATAATCATTATTGGTGATTCCTCTCGTGCTTGTTAATAGCTTACATCATTGGCTGGTAATCAGGCGATGTCTTTCCATGTTCGACTCCAGAACATTTTTCACGTGGATCAACTTGTACTTCGGATGAAGATTGGATGTGTTTGAAGACCCTAGATCTAGTTTGATCCATCTGGGCTACGATATATTCAGGAAAATAAAGACACCAAATGTACATCATTTCCAAATAGATGATCATCTAAATCAAAGGATGATGGCTCTACCAGAATCATCAATCTACGACATAGATGGTTGTCTGTCCTATGTACATGAAAATGAATTTATAAAGTTGAGCATGGGAATGCCCGCCTCAACTAGATCATGAAAATGTTATGAAGATAATGTATTCTATTGTATCTTATTATAGGTTGCCTTCCAGTTCAAAAGAACCTCGGATCCTCATGATAAAGCATTTCACCCGACATCAAAATATTCTTGACCTCACACTTTTGAGGGCAACTGTTATAGACATATTTGGGCACTGCAACCCCAATCACATATGTCCATAAACCAAGGGCTTCTGAGTCCCTAAAAGTTTTGTTTCATGCCCTAAAGGAACAAGGTCAGCTGATTACATCATCTCCAAGAAGTTCTCCATAGAAAACTGCTTAGAACTGGTCAAAACTGGACCATACAGGTTGCCCAATGGTAAGGGTGTGATGCATCTCACCTGCTCAGTGTAAAAAGTGTGATGCATACTGGAAAGCCCTTATGTAGGGTGCGATGTGTGAGAGTAGACAAATGGCAGAGACAATTTGCAAGGTGGATGATCATGGAATCTTCCAGAAACTTCTCTTGTGACACTCGCCTCTCTGAATTTTCCCAGGGATGAGTAAGAGATCATCAATATCCATGTGGAATCAAGAACTATCAGAGAGAGGACACTAATCAAAATCCTAGAAGTTGAATAACCCTCTTACAATCATCTATATATTGACCCCTCATCCCAGAGATCTAGAGGCTGGAATCTTGTATCTTGTAAGGAAGTGTTGTTGGTTTCCTAGTGGAATATCATAGTGTTGGGTGATCTATGCTTTTCATGAGGTGAAGACGGGCTTTCATGCTCGGAGGATGACGCTGGGTTAGATCAATGGGTTGTAATCCTCTCTTCTAATCTCTATATCAATAAATCTATTCAAGGTTTCCTCCACATTTTTGTATGTTTGCTAATATATGCATGTGTGTGGTCAATATATATATGGTCCTACATTGTTTACGATTGTAGATCTCTGTACTTTGAACGTATTATGCTGCTTTGACTTTATAGGTACTCTTTGAAGTGGAGTGGTCAAGGGAGGAGCGGCAAAGATCTGTCATAGGGGAGAAGGAAAAAGAAGAGAACCAAGCGAAAGATCGAGGTTGGTATTCTTTGCTCCTCTCCTATCTACTTCTCGTAAAGGAAAGCGAAAGTAACTTTAGTCTGTTTGTTTCTAAGATAGTTACTTGTCTTAGTGGGACTAGCAGTTTTGCATAGACACTAGATTTCCCGATAACACCCATCACACCCTATAGAAGGCCTAATGAATATGCATCACACCATGGCAGTGTACCACTTAGTATGCATCGCACTTTGCCAGTGGAGCAGTTAGTATGGTTCAATTTAGGAAATTTCTAGATGGTTTCTCTGATGGAACTTTTGGGGAATGATGTATTTAGATAACTATGTTATTTTAGGGTATGAATCAACTCTTTTAGGGGTTGATGAGCCCTAGTTTATTGACATATAGGTTTTGGGGTTGATGTGCCCAAATATGTCTATAACAGTTGCCCCGTAAAGCATTAAGTCATAAATATTGATGTCAGGTGAAATGATTTATCATGAGGATCCAAAGTTTTGAACTAGAAGTTGACTTGCATAAGTTACAATACAATTCATAATCATAATATAAATTTCATGATCTAGCTGAGGTAGGCATTCCCATGCTCAACTTTATAAATCTATTTCATGTACATAGATCAGATAGTTGTCTGCAGATGCAGACTAGTGAATCTTCAGATATAGAGTCATTGTCCATGGCTAGGATGACCATCTGTGTAGAGCCTTTGTACATTTGATGTTTTTATGTCATTGAATATATCACAGCCCAGATGGATGAAACTATATCTAGGGTCTTCAAACTCGTTCAATCTTCGCTCAATGTACAAGTCAATCCATGTGAAGAGATGTTATGAAGTCGAACATGGAAAGACATCGCCTGATTACCAGCCAATGATGTAAGATGTTAACAGACGTGAGAAGAATCATTGATAATGATAATGACCCTCAAGGTACTACAGTATAATTAATGTGGTGTGAATATATGATTCGATGTCGAACACCACGCAAAATATTTTAGTTGAAGGCCATTGATGTCAACCTATCGTCGGAAGTGAGAAACTTGCCATTGATGTATGCAAGCTTCAAAGCACTGAAAGGGTTGTTTCTAAGTCAACTTCTCAGATAATGAGCCACTGTCGACAAGAAGTGACTCATTGTAGGAGGGCCTTGATGCATCCCACATGTACGAGACGAAATGAAGCAAATGATTTCTGGAGGTGAAAACGGACTGACAACACAAGGTTCAGGAATGGTGGTCATGAAAAATGAAGGTTGGAGGTATTGCAGTGGATGAGACATTAACTATATTGTGGCTTCTCAACTGAATGACTTCTCTTGAACATGTCAGTGACACTGAGATGAATTGGTAGCGTTAACCCCAAAATATGGATGGTATGAAAGACCAATGGCGAGATGACTGGTGAATGGAATAACCCAACCCAACTCAATAATCGTGATGAAGCGAAAGTGTCATGTTCAAGAGCGACTTGCTACCATAAATTCTTCAAGTTTTTTCCCTTTTTCCCCAGTCATTGCTGACCAGTACCTCTTTATTTTTGTCAAGCTTGAGGTGGATAACATATGCTTGTTCTATAATTTTCCTTTTGGGCAAACTTGTTGCCATGTTTTAACGAGTCTAGCAACAGTGAAACTCGGTCTTGTCTAGATGGACAAGTTTGTTGTTATTGTTTTAACGAGTTTAATGACAAAGATAACTCAGTCCTTTTCAGGTTTAGAGAGTTTAAAAAGGGACGAAAAGAAAACTCCATAAGTTTTTTTCATAAAATAATCCCTCAGGTCCGAAAAATGGATAAAATAATACAAAAGGGATTACTTTTCCAATCACTTTAACGAGTTGAAAAAGAAAATTTCTCAACTTTTTCGTAAGATAATCCCTCAGTCCAAAAAAGGATAAAATCATATAGGAGGGATGAATTTTCCAATCATTTTAACGAGCTAACAAAGATAAGCACTCGACAATCTTTTTATATTTAACGAGTCTGAAAAGGATTTAAATAGGACTCGATTTTGAGGAATGAGTGGTGTCTAGGGTAGCAATTGGTTCCGGTGATTTTGGAACTTCTCAAAACATGTTAATTTCTATGAAGATGCTAGCCAATAATACCACTGATTGCAACTATTCCTCAAAAAGGGTAAAACAACCAAGTGAGAGTGTATGATCGACCAAAGGGATGGTGGTGATGGGATGTACACAACCAAGGTTCAAAAGGCGGACAAATGGAAATCACAGAGGTTAATTAGTTGTAAATAGGTTCATTTTTAGACAAGCTTGAACCATGGGGAACTATGGTTGGATTCGGTTTCATTTTTATACAAGCTTGAAATGAAAAACTATGCTTGGATTCAATTTCATTTTTACACAAGCTCGAAGTGAAAAAATATGCTTGGAAAATGGTTGGCATGCCCCAAGCATGATGAAAAGGAGAGTCTTATGTAACCAGATGGAAGCCACTATGGTGAGGCTGGAAGTTTATCCAACACTTCTTTGGGCTTCGTCCAGAATAGACAAAGGTGAATGGTGTGATAGACCAATCACATAACCTACAGGGAAACTTATCTTTACAACTAGGTGCATGCCCCCCAAGCTTCATTACATTCACTAGACTACTCATGGCTATCAGGTGGAGGGAATGAAGGTCCAAGTGATACCATTGATGTAAATGGACCATTTAGGGATGATGATTAACTTGGATCTATGTTTGGACTAGGAAATGAAATCTTGTCAATGGTGACAATCTTGCCATCATGTGGGAAATGCATCACTTGGAAGAGTGTTGAAACAATAGCTTCCATGTTATATACATAGTCACAGCCAAGAAGTAAATTGTAATCTAACGGTCCTGGGACTATAATCACATTCAGAGGAACGAGTTTCCCTCCCAAAGTAATAGGTAACTTAGGAAGGATCCCTAACGTTCGACTGGTTCCTTTGTTAAATCCTAACAGTTTCTGTGTAACAGGCAAAAGTGGTGGAGAACCAAATTCTTTCCAAGCAATTGAGGAAAGGATAGTCACTGATGCACCTTCATCTATAATAGTGCTAGAAACGATCATTTTACACACTTGTACTATGATCCGGAAAGGTACATAAGAAGGAAGATGGGATATTGATAGTCGATTCCAATCAAAGTGACTAGACTACTTGGAGGGGGTACCGAAGAAACAGGAGAGATAGGAGAGTTAACCCCTTGAGTTACGAGAACTGGAGGGTTTTCCTCCTGTCTAGATGGAATAGGCAGATTGCCCCCAAGTTCGTTAGAATCCGAAGTAATAAAGAGAACTTGAACAACATCATTTCCACCCTCTTCGGGAAAGGTATGATTAGCTGAAGGTGAAATTGGGTCAACCGTTGCCTCGACATTTTGACTTTGGTTGGGTATAGACTCATAAGATTAACTTTCAGAGAGAGTGGTTTCGAATGATGGTTGATTTAAGTCAGTCAGTTTTCCAACTAGTGGAGGAATTAGGGAGAGTTTCTTGTAACCAGATGGGAGTTGCTGTGGTGAAGCAGGACCGTTATCCAACACTCTTTTTGCTTCATCCAAAAAGGGACAAAGGTGAAGGGAATGGCCAACTTCACATAACCTACATGGAAACTTAACCTTTCTCCTCTCTCCATGAACTTTACTATCACTAGTTGAAGGTGTGTTACCAACATGATCTCCAGACGTTGATGATACAGGATGGTGTGAACGGGGAGACCATTCTTTCAAGATCCAAGGGAAGCAAGGACAATCTCAATGAAAATGGTCTCCCCTACAAATTATGCATGGAAATTTGGGTTTTGGAAGTTTAATGGATGGAATTTCATTAGATGATGCATTCAAAGAAATGGTTTCTTGGTTGCCCCCTTGCTGAATTGGCTTCTTCTTCTTCTCCTTCCCTTTCTTCTTCTTCTCAGCCACTTGGTTACTAGTATCACTACTTTCACCAAGTGAAGAGGAAGAAGGGGAGGGAGAAGCAAACAAGGAAGAAGGGGAGGGAGAAGCAAACTAGGAAGAAGGTGAAGGGTCAACTTCAGGATCAACTGGAGGTTGATTTTGTTCAGTTGAAGGTGTACTTCCATTTTGAACCAAAGAGATTGAAAACAACCATATTCGCAGGCCAATGACAAGTCTCGGAAGGGATAATGTGGCCATATAAGGAGCACCAATATTACCCCAAGAAGGAAAAGGACTAGGATTCCTCTCAAAAGGGATTCCTTAATCAGTGGACTCCGGATTTGCCACCATATGTCTCAACCTAAGATCAACTAAGGAATAGGGATGTTATTCACAGTTAATTAATTTTAAAGACGCTTTGACACAACTTTTCTTTTTCAGTTTTTAAGAGTTGAGAAAAAGCTAAAGATGTCTCTAGTCTCCTTTGATTTTTAATGAGTCTAAAAGGACAAGTGCTTAGATGGACCTTTTCTTTTAAAGAGTAAAAAAGGAACAAAAGTGACTACTCTGGAAAATCTAGATAGAGGGATTACCAAATCAATCGCAAAACTGCAATATACACCTTGGTGATAAATTAAAGAGAAATTACTGAGGACTTATGTACGACAATCAATCTTCCCAGATGCTGTGTTCAGTGCATTGCGATCAATAAGGCAACAGACTCGACTTCCTATGGATAACAGATTTAAGCCTATTGTGGTCTCCCAATATATACGAGATGGTACGAGGAGCACAAGTCCATGCTAGCACTTGTCATATGAAGGAGGAGGAATCACCCAACCTTCAATGAAAACAATAGCCACTAGTTTTAACGATTCCAGAACACGTCTCTAGCCTAGACCTCTAGATATGTTGCATTAAGTTCCAACGCATTGTTAGGTTCATTGAACTTTATTTTAGAGTTGATCTTGTTTACGGTTTACCTTTCAATGGTTCACCGCGTGATGATGATTTGAAATTCCTAAAATGCAATCTACAATGATAAACAATCTTTGTTTATTTTGAGCAATGAAAATCCTAGCTACTAGGGAAAGAAAATTACAATTCTTTTGAACAAAGAGCAAAGAGCACACACTAGTGCATTTCCCTAAATCATTTTTTCGTACACAAATCTAAAAAAATGCTAAATTCAAATGCATGTATTTGATTTCACTCTCCTTAATGTGAAAAATGCCAAAAAGGGAACTAAATGCAGCAAAGATCTGAAATATGTCACTCAAAGCGACATTTTTGACAATTTCTTATTTAAAAGAGAAAGGAAGACTCAATGACACTTTTCAATTTTGAATAAACATTGATTTTGACACATCGAATATAAACAAATCAAACCAAATACATGAAGATAAATTCAATCAATTGTTAAGGGAAGGAAGAATTCATGACTCTTCTCTTTTTGACAAAAAACGACAATTACGACACTTTTTGTATCAAATCGACAAATCGACTTAAACAAATTTTCGACAAAGGATTGTAAATGATGAACAAGTACACAAAAAAATTCACTAATCCTAAAGTAATGGAGGCTGGTCTAAGTGATGCAAGTAATATTCAGTAAAGAGGCATTGTTCATTTGCAGCAAAACAACTAAACAAAACTGGAAACAAGGTCAAAAACCCTCAATTTCTAGAATGGAAAAAGAGTTCAGTCAATCATCACACCTGAGCTTCACAGAAATAGGGATGCATCTCACTTACTACACTCATGAGGTGTGATGCATACTGGGTTACAGTGGAAGATAGTGCGATGGTCCAGGGAGTGCAACTGAAATGGGTTTTGGCTCAGATGTGTAGCTGTTTTCAATGAGTTAAGCTGAGTTTTGATGAATAGTAAAGAGAAAAGTATGAAGGAATGTCTTGAGAGGTCATTGAGCTACAAAAAGGGCATTTAGATGTGCTTGCAATTCAAATGTTTAATTCATAAAATAAACCAGAGATTGACTGAAGCAACATTCATCTACTATGCAATTGCAAAGCAAGAGCAGTTCGAAGGCTACGTGGTTGACTTCAGGCTATGTCTACAGTTTATAAAACAAACAATAACAACAAACAAACATTTTCTCATTCCCCAGCAGAGTCGCCAATTTGTTTTTGGGAAAACTAGTATTACTAAAGAATGCTAGCCATCTAGGTTTGGCAGCTACCCTAGAAACAACAGTTTAAAGTAATCCATTGATTTCTTCTATGTGTAACAGATAAGAGAAAGATAATGGAACCAACTTGGAACTTCTGCTTAATCCCTTGCTTGATCTCTCTCCCCTTTGATAGAGCTTGCAACTCCTCCTGGTACTTAACACGCTTGGAGAGTACCTGCTCAAGTACAACAACAAAGAACCATCAAAGCATCGTGATCTATTACAACATAAACATTACAGAATTAGATATATAATGGACAAATGATAGCATTCACAAATGATATCATTCACAATTTCACAATCATATGGAAGAAAACTTGAAGAAATTTATTAATAGAAGGGAGAATTACAACCCAGCTGTCTGATCCAGCATCATCCTCCCAGCTTCAATCCCTCTTCACCTCATGAAATAGTAAGATCACACCAACAATACAATGCTCTTTCCTCAATTACAAACTATCAGCACTTCCTTGCAATTCACAATATTCCAGCCTCCAGATCTCTTAGATGAGGGATCCATTTATAGATGTGTGCAAGGTTGTGAGTCATGCATGGGGTTTGATTAGTGTCATTCCACTTATTACAGTTGAGACCATAAGAGAAGGGATTGGAGATTTCTTATATCCCTTACTCATCCTTGGGTGAATTCAGAGAGGCAAGTGGCATAGGAGAAATTTCTAGATGATTCCATAAGCAACCACCTAGAAACCTGTCTCAGAACTTTGTACATCCTTTCCCATCTCACCCTATAGAAGGCCTAAGTAGTATGCATTGCAACCTGGTAGTCTACCACTCAGTATGCATCACACTTTTCCAGTGGAGCAGTCAGTATGGTTCAGTTTAGGAAATTTCTGGATGGTTTCTCAGAAATTTCCCACACACAACAAAGGAGTGGACACCCATGACTATGATACAATAAACACCACAATGAGTGCAAGATTTTTTTTTTAATATATTCTTCCCATACTTGGGTTGGGTACCTTTGTTTCAATTTTTTATGTTTTGGTTTCCCACTATGTTGGCATTAGGTTTTTTTCCTTGACTTATTAGGCTCCCTTATTCCTCTTATTAGTGTTCAAGTTAGGGGGATTAGCAAAATTTCATTATGTCTACACCTGCCCTTGGGGGCTAGGTGTAGGTTGACCAATGGAAACCTTGGGGGCTGCAACTATAGGGTTTAGGGAACTAAAATATGGGAAAGGAAACAGGTAATAAGGGTTTGACTTTGCACTTGGATAGGTTGGACCAACACAATATTTCCTAGGAACAAGTTAATGTGGATAAGATGGTATATAAAAAGTGCTAAGTCCTACTCATGAGGTAATGTGAGAAGGGTTTAGTGGGTGTCAACCCATGTATAACTCACTTGTGTCAAAGATTTCAAATTATTGTACATCTTGATATCCATGTGCTTTTGTTACGCTAAAGTAGGTGGGGTCCCACTAGTTGAAGTAGTATGAATAATTGACTTCAACTTTTGTGGATTATGTCACTATATGGAATTATTTATTTCGGTTGAGCATCATATATGGTTTATTATCACCATTCATTTATATTGTCTCAAATTTTTAAACTTTGGAACATATTTCTAAAATCAATGGCTTAGAATAGAGTTAGTCTACACACGTATCATTGTTTGGGTACAAATCAAAGGCTAGAAAATGTTGGTGAATATCCTACAAAGCACATTGATTATACATGTTATAGTACTAAAACAAAGTTTAAATAATGTTTGAATTAAAGAAATATATGTAAAATAACAAATGACAAGTGATGTGTTGAGCTTACATTTGGTTACTTGGTATAATGATGTCTTGTATAATGGTTGGTAAGGTGATAAATGTGATGGAAAACACTATGCTAATATATAGAGTTATGGAAATTTGGTATAAACATAGGCATGGATCTTGGAATACAATTTCATATAAGGGTTATGTGGTTGAGCACTATAATATATGCTCTTGCCTCATGTGATCACTTGATAACGTTAAAACCATGATATCATATGCATTTGCATTGGATTAAGGCATAACATTAAAATGATTAAGGCATAATATGGAAGTTTTATGTGGTAGTAGGGTTGGTTGTCATAGTTGAAGGTGGTATATACCACATCTAGCCACACATTAATTTTTCTTTGGTGTAACAATAATGACGTCGATTTAATCTCAAAATCTATTCTTGGAATTTTTTAGGGGTACTATGCTTGGCTCATTTGTCATTTGAATGGTTAATCTTTGTTATTGGATCTATATTTATGGTTACAAGCTAACTAAAAGCCTTGGTAATTGCACAACAATTGTTAGATAATATTTAATCCCAATACAAAGACTCAACAACTAAATAAAGACCTATTTCAAGTTGAGTACTCTATGTGATTGAGTTTAGCACTTCTCTAGCTTGAATTTGTTATTACATGTTCTAGCTTGGCCTTGGTTTAACATTGTATTCTGAGTTTGTTTTCCTTTCCCTTTACCGTGTTCATAAACACAATATTATTGTTATTTCAGTTATATATGGATTCCTTGGTTTGCAGTTGAAGTGTTTTACATAAGCCTATTGTTCATCCATTTCCCCCCATATTCAAAAAAATTGTATATATGGTGAATGAGTCATCTTTAGTAATAATCAATGGTTTTGTTATTGTTAACACATTTTTTTTTAATGTTTTCACTCATTCTTAATCACACTTCACATTTTTTTCACCTCACATAATTAACTATCAACTGTGAAAAATGTTTTTTTTCAAGTTATTGAAAGAATAATAAAGAGATTATGAACATGTTTGATATTACAAGTAAATAATATTTTTACTTCACATATAAAAATGGTGATCAAATGGAGTAATGATTTGTTAGGATATTTAGACAATTAGGAGTCAATTAACCTCAACATGGTTTAACACATCTATTAGGTAAAAGTGTATTTCTTTAGTATGCATTAGTTTCATTTTAATTTGATGCTCATGACATGTTCTAGACATAGAGTGATTTGATGACTCATATTGTTATAGACATATTGGGGCACTTCAACCCAAATCATATATGTTGATAAACCAAGGGCTCTTTGACCCCTAAAAGTGTTGTTTCATACCCTAAAATATCATGGTCAACTGATTACATAATTTCCTAGAAGTTCCACTTGAAAAAACACTCAGAACTAGCCAAAACTAGACTGTACTGACTGCTCCTTGGTCAAGGTGCGATTAATACTGGCTCCTACACTAGCCAAGTGCGATGCATACTAAAGAAGCCTTCTATGGGGTGCAATGAGAGAGAATGGACAATGTCTGAGACAGTTTTCTAAGTGGATGCTCATGGAATCTTCTAGAAACTTCCTCTATGACACTTGCCTCTCTGAATTCGCCCAGGGATGAGTAAGAGATCTAAGAAATATCTAAGTGGAACTAAGAAATACAAGTGGAATGACACTAATCAAAAACCCAGAGATGACTCACACCTCTACAAACATCTATAAATGGATCCCTCATCTGAGAGATCTAGAGGCTGGAATTTTGTAATTTCCAGAGATGACTCACACCTCTACAAACATCTATAAATGGATCCCTCATCTGAGAGATCTAGAGGCTGGAATTTTGTAATTTCTAAAGAAGTGTTGTTAGTTTGTCATTGAGAAGAAGCATTGTATTGTTGGGTGATCTTGCTTTTCAAGAGGTGAAGAGGGCTTTGATGTTGGGAGGATAATGCTGGATCAGAAAGTTGGGTTGTAATTGTCCCTTCTACTACTAATAAAATTTCTTTGAGTATTCCTCCATACAATCATGTATTTGTGAATCTCATTATTTATGAATGCAATTTTATGGTCAATGTATTCCTGATTCTGCATTGTTTATGATATTATAGATCAATATGTTTTGATGGTGTTTTGTTACTTTGTCTCTACAGGTATTCTCTAAAGTGGGACAAGTAGGAGAGGAGTTGCAAGCTCTATCAAGGGAGAGAGAAATCAAGCAAGGAGTCAAGTAGAAGATCTAGGTTGGCCCCCTTTGCCCAACCTAGATCTCATTAAACAACATCGGGACAAGTAGGAGAGGAGTTGCAAGCTCTATCAAGGGAGAGAGAAATCATGTAAGGAGTCAAGCAGAAGATCCAGGTTGGTCCCTTTGCTTCTCTCTTATCTATCATACATTAAGGAAATCACAAAGTGCTTTGATTGTTTGTTTCTAAGATAGCTACCCATCTTAGTGGGACTAGCAGATCGAAAAGACACTAGTTTTCTCAGAAACAAAATGGTGACTCTATTGGGAATCGAATAGTTTGTTTTTTTGTTATTGTTGTTTGCTTTATAAACTACAGACGAAGCCTGAAGTTAGCCAAATAGCCTTCAAACTGCTCTTGCTATGCAATTGCAAAGTAGATGAATGCTACTTTAGTCAATCTCCGGGTTGGTTTATGAACTGAACATCTGACTTACAAGCATCCTAAATGCCCTTGTGGTAGCTCAAAAACCTCCTAAGTTCATACCCCTATACTTTGTTTTTACTGTCCATCATAGCTCAGCTTAAATCATTGAACTTAGTTGCAAAATTTGAGCAAAAACCCAACTCAGTGTCACTCCCTAGCCCATCGCACTGTCTGTAACTGGAAACCAGTATGCATTGCACCTCCCGTGTGTAGCAGGTGAGATGCATCCCTGTTTTTGTTAAGGACAAGTGCAATGACTGAGTAATCGTATTTCCCTATTGGAAATTTGGGTTTTTCCTTTCTGTTTTCAACTCCATTTAGTTATTTTGCTGTTTATGATCAGTATCTCATTGTTGAAGCTTTTTCCCTTTACATTGTTCAACCTCCATTGATTAGGATTAGTAAATGTTTTTATGTATTTATCCATCATTTACAGTCCTTCATCAAAATAAGCTTAAATCGAACTGTCATTTTTGATGCAAAAGTGTCGTAACTGCTATTTTGGGTCGAAAACAAGAGTGTCATAAAGTATTCCTCCTCTAGATAGTCTATTGTACTTTTGCCATTGTATTTGATTTGAATTGTTAATATTTGAAGTGTCGAAAGCAGTTTTCTATTCGAAATCGAAAAGTGTCGTTTTAGTCTTCCTTTCATTTTGAAAAGAAATTGTCGAAATGTCGCTTTGAAGAAAATAATTTAGATCTATACTTAGTTTTACTTTTTGGGCATTCTCACATTAAGCAAATGAAAAGAAAATACATGCATTTTCATTTGCATTTAGACTGTGTGCGAAAATGATTTAGGAAAGGTGCATTTAGTGTGTGCTCTTTTCTCTCTGTTGAAAAAAATTGTTATCTTCTTTCCTTAGTAGCTAGGATTTTCATTGCTAAAAAATAAACGACTATTTGTCATTTTAGATTGCATTTTTAGGAATTTTACATCTACATGACGCGGTGAACCTTGAAAGGAAAACTTCTAAGCAAGATCAACTCTAAAATAAATCTCAATGAACATAACAATTCTTTGGAACCTAATGCAACATATTTAGACGTCTAGGCTAGAGACGTGTTCCGACGTCATAAAACCTGGTAACTATCATTTTCATCGAAGGTTGGGTGGTTCCTTCTCTTTGATACGATAAGTGCTAGTATGGACTTGTGCTCCCCATACCGTCGAGTATATATTGGGAGACCACAATAGGTTGACATCCTTTATCCATAGGAAGCCGTGTCTGCCACCCTATCAATCACAATGCACTAAACATAGCATTCAGGAATATTGACTGTCGTACATAAGTCCTTGGTAATTTCTCTTTAATTTACCACCAAGGTGTATATTGCAGTTTTGCGATTGGTTTGGTAATCCCTCTCTCTAGATTTCCAAAGTAGTGACTTTTGCTCCTTTTCAAATCCTTAAAAGAAAAGGTCCATCTGAGCACTTGTCACTTCAGGTTCATCAAAAATCAAAGGACACTAGAGTCATCTTTAGCTTTTTCTCGACTCTTAAAAATTGAAAAAGCAAAGTTGTGTCAAAGTGTCATTAAAATTTATTTAATTCGAAATAACATCCCTGTTCAATCATTGATCTTAGGTTGATGTAATGGATTCCACCAATCAAGGAATCCCTCTTGGGGGAAATCCTAGTCCTTTCTCTTCTTGGGGAGATATAAGTGCTCCGTATATGGCTACATTGTCCCTTCTGGGAATCACAATTGGCCTTCCAGTATGGCTATTCTCAACCTCTGTCATTCAAAAATACTATGATTCCTCAGCAATCGAATCAGCAACTAGATGATACTGAAGTTGTCCCTTCACCTTCTACTTTGTTTGTTTCTCCCTCCCCTTCTTCCTCTTCGCTTGATGAAACTAGTGATACTAAAAACCAAGTGGCAGAGAAGAAGAAGAAAGGGAAAGAGGAGAAGAAGAAGAGGTCAGCTAAGCAAGGGGGCAACCATGAATCATCTGGTGAAAATCCACACACTGAACTTTCCAAACCCAAATATCCATGCATAATTTGCAAAGGAAACCATTTTCATCGAGATTTTCCTTACATTCCATAGATCTGAGAGAATGGTCTCCCCGTTTGCACTGTCTGGTGTCATCAACCTCTGGAAATCATGTTGATAGAACACCATCAACTAGTGAAAATGAAGTTAATGGACAGAAAGGTAATGTCAGATTTCCATGTAGGTTATGTTAAGGTAATCATGATCTTCACCGTTGTCCTTTTTTGGACGAAGCCAAAAGTGTCTTGGATAGCCATCCGGCTTCACCGTAGCAACTTCCACCTGAATACAAGAAACTCTCACCGAGTCCTTCGCTAGTTGAAAACCTGATTGACGTAACTCAATTGCTAGTCAAAATGCCTATTGTTGAGAGTGAACCTTCTAAGTCCATACCGGACCAAAGTCAATAGGTCAAGATGGCAATCGACCTAGTCTTACCTTTAGAAGGTCCACCTTCAGATCATACTATTTCCAAAGAGAATGAAAATAATGCCGTTCAATTTTTTTTTGTTAATACAGAGTCTGATGAATTGGGGGGCAATCCACCCATTCCTTTACAACAGGAGGAAAGTCCCCCAGTTCAAGGGGTTCATCAAACCGTTTATCCGGTATCCCCTCCAAGCAGCCTAGTCATTTCCTTCGATTGGAATCGACTAGCAAGACCCCTCCTTCCATCTAATGTGTTAGCTCCTGCTGCAGCAGGTATTCATATTTCATGATTGGCATTTCACAGGCCAAATATGTTGTACTTTGCTTGCTGCAATGCTCCATATTTGCTCAAACAGTCTCCAAATGAAGAAGGCTACTTCAAGATCCTTCAATTGCCTTCAAATTTTGTAAAAGTTTTCCTGGTATCGCTACTGTTAGTTAAAGGGAGGTCCAAACAGTTTAATCTTGGTCTCCCTAGGTTTAAATTTATTGTTTTAGAATATAGAGATTGTAAGTCTGTCCAAATAGTTTAATCTTGGCAGACTCTTAGATAGGTAGAGAAATAGAAGAGTCCAACAATTTAATCTGGGCTCTGGAAGAAATAAGGGTAGTATGTAGATAGGAAAGCATCAAAATAAAATGTATGATGGGTTTGCAAGTCTAAGTGCACCCCCAAGCAAAAGAAGAAAAAATGCTAGGCAAGTAGGCTGGGTAGGTAGTTCTGAGTCTGATTGAATTGCTGACCAGTTCCAAGTTTTCAGGTATCATATCATGCAGAACATAATCAGCAAAGATTTGTAAGCAAAAAGGCTCAAATGAGGTATAACTGACTTCCCTTTTCTGTTTTTCCCAATCATTAACTAACATCCCCAAAAGAGGTCAAGATCTGCTTGACACCTCTTAAGTTCATCATCTACATCACTCCGGTTGAGTAAAGATCTGCTTTACTCAAAGTTGTTCCATATCTTCTCCCGAAATATGGTCATACCCCCTGTAACAGCCTAAGTCTCCTGAAGTTAGCGCTTTCTTATCATCTCCATATTAACTACTAACATTATTATGTAGCTCCCTATGTTTCCCGTCCCCGTATTAATATTGACTAAAAATCCCTTATGTAATATCCCTCCCCTGGTTGAAAAATAACCATATCAGTTCCCGGGAATTGTTCAGTTTATCAGAAACTAAGCAAGAGCCCCGACCC
>APFE030330695.1:0-17837 GCA_000404065.3 Pinus taeda
GTAAAAGTGACATTCTCCTTAATCTTCATTTTCATCCTTTTATTTAAATTTTTAACATTACCATGAAATGACTCAGGAAGTTTGAGAGTGGTTCCGGCTCATTGGATTTCATATGGAGAAAGTAGACTTTTAGATTTCATTCAAAATCCAACAGACTTATCAGTTTTTCAGGATTTCATGATTGGGGCATTGCAATGTTTCCATTGAATTTTGTCATGTATTAGGGTATGGAACTTGTATTTAATCAAGAGCACCAATCCCTCTATGTACCTTGATGTTCGTGACATTGGTTGTCGAACCCCTCTGGGATTCGCTCCCAAACCAAGAGCTTCTGAAAATGTCGCTCCCGCTCCCAAGTAACACTAAGCCAGATGATGTTGGCAACTCTAGCAACAGCCAGTAGTACTGGTCACAGACTTTTTTTGTAGAGGCCATTTCTAGCCTCCTTGGTTATGTGTTTTTGTTTTGATCTCTACATCATCATCGTGTATGTATTGGACAGTGCACTGGGTGCCATTTTGATATAATGGATATATTCATGAGCCTACTTTGATCATATGTTGTCTTCTATCTATATTCTAATGTTGTGTGTTTGGAAACATGAATGAAAATCTTTAAAATTATGTGTTTTATAAAAAATAAATATTTAATGTATTTTTTACAATGACCGAGTCATTGAAATAGAGCCGGCCGAATCGATACCGAGTCGGAGTTGGAGTCGGAGTCGACCCTCGGCCGAGTCAGAGTCGGAGTCGGAGTTTTAAAACATTGATCTCAACACCGAAACTGGGAAAAGAAAGTGGCTTTCTCCTTCTCAAATAAGCCACTCAAGCTCTTGACAAATCATCAATAATTCTTCCCACCCCAATCATGAGTCTCTTTCTCCTTTGAATAATATTTTCCTCCTTGAAAATCCGTGGGTGGTAAACAAAAATGTAATATTCCTTTTTCTAAAATATGCTAATTTAATTCACCAAACTTTAATGTTTTCTTTGACATATTTTGACAAACACTTTGTGAACAATCATTTTGTCAAACACTCTGTGAACAGAGAAATAAACACAAATAGTAGAAATATGTCAACAGCAGAACCAATGTTTTATTAAGTTGAAACAAAGGTTTACATACAAAATGTTGATTGATAAACCTGTGATACTCAGCCTCCCAGAAATGTACTCTGCCCTCTGAAAAGTGAACTCGAACATCAGTTATAAGTTTGATCTTCAACAAGACACAACCTCCAATAATGATGATCTCTACCCAGCAAGTAACTTAGTGTAGCCACAATTTAATTGCCCAGATGAAAAACCTGACATCTAGAAAAATCATCACAGCTCCAGCAAACTCGGCCTCCAATAGATAACAATAGATAATCTCGTCCCCAGCAATAAACTTGGTCTTCAGAATGATCACAATCTCGAAAGAATAAAGTTGGCCTAAATATGGCATACTCGACCTCTAGAAAATGGATAAGAAAATGAATAGCAATTTGACCTTCTCAATACCATGGCCTAGAAGCAACAAATTAATTTCTGGAAAATGAATAGCAATTTGACCTTCTAAGTAGCTGCTTCAAGATTACCTGCAAATTTAAGCACATATGGAAAACCTGTAAGATTTTCCCACAAGCCAACTAGGGAGGCACTAAAAATTCACTGAAATCAGTTGAGAACCAACTAGGGTGGAAATGGATGTCCACCGAAACTAGTTAGAGAGCTAAGCTTGAAACCCTTGATCTAGACTCGCTTGAGCCTCAATCAATCATCAAGAAATAATCAAACTGAAATGTGAGAGAAATGGCCTTCTCACCCCTTTTATAAGAATTTGTCGGATCTTCTCCAATCTTCTAGAAGTGTCCTTTTTTATTTTATTAATAGGCCACTTACTGTATTTTCCTCCTTACTATTACCCCTTTTTATTTACCCATTACATAAAAACCCTTTTTCTCCTTTTACTTAATAAGTGACTTTTTATTACTAATTAAAATCACTTCTATCTCTAGCTTAAACTGCCACCATGACCACACTAGCCTCCCAAGGCCCTTTTTTATCATCCTATCTTGTAGACCTTTTCATCCCAATTTCAACGATCGTTTCACCAAATAATCATCCCAAAACAACAACTTAAGCGTAATTAATTAAAATATGCCTATTAATAACTTTGTTTTATGGAAAGCATCAGAATGCATCAAAACCAAGTTCAAACTATGTAAAATTGATAATGATGATTAAAGACGGCAAGCGATCCCAATCAGCCCCCATAAAACTCAAAACCCTTTGTGCCCACCAATAATGTAATCTTGCTCCAATGACCTGGCTAACATAAGCTCTGGAGATCTCCCTAATCACATCATAATATAATCCAAAAATTGGGGACATTACAAAAAACCATGGGTTACTTTATTTTTCTTAAAGTGACTTTTTACCAGCTTTATTTAATTATTTAATTATTATTTATTTTATTCTATTGACCCCATTATTTTCTATCAATAGCCCATCGGATCCAAGTAGGTCATGATTCCACCTTTTGATGCTTTTATGGAATGGAAGGGACATAAATTACTTGCCTAGAGAATGTCTGTCTTGGAAGGAGAAGCATTCTGCATCTTGGAGGCATCAAACACTAGATGGCATGGGATCTTTCTATTTTGAGACTTGGAGACGGCTCAAGGACACTTGAGCTACAACAATGTTCTCACAAGGGGTTACTAACCCAACGAAGTACATTGCTTAAAAGGATCAACTGGAATCCATGCAAGCTTGTGTTGGAGAGGTGTGGACGTACCTTGTATAGCTACATCATTTTGACGTCTTTATTGTATACAACATCGTGTTGGATCATGACATATGTACTTTGGAGTAGGGTTGCAGGGTAGCACCCTACCCCCACCCGGGAACCCGCTCCCAAAGCGCGCTCCGCTAGAGAGCGACCTTGGGAGCGCACTCCCGAAATTCGCTCCCTGACCTCCCGTGCAAAATATCTTCTCCCTAGATTTTCAGGAGCGACCAAGGGATTAGTTGCTCCCTAACCACTCCTGGTCGCTCTAGGAGTGATTTTTTTAAGGTGCGAATGGTCGGGGAGCGGTCAAGAGCAACCACTCCCGCCTTAAAAAAATCGCTCCCCGTGGGCGAATTGGACAGTCGCACGATGGGAAAGGGAGGGAGGGGAAGGGCCAAAAAAAATAAAAGGCCCTCCTCCCCTCCCATAAATCACCATTTTCACATTGAGAGAATAAAAGAGGGCTTTTGGAATTGGAGCTTGAGTTGAGGAGGAAGATTGAGAGAAAGATTGGGAGGATTGCTTGGGAAGCTTGAGGAGCTTGTGTGAAAATTCCACAATCGGAATTCTTACTACAGCAAACTAATGTTACTTCTCCTCCTTGTTAATCCAAACAAGTTATTTACTGTGTACTACGGAAAATATTGAAGTAAATACTACTGCAGCCTTCACTTATATGCGCAAACAAGAGACTAAAAAAGAACGAAAATACAACACAATGGACATCGTTATTTTTAGACAAATGTCCCCTGAAAAACCCAATGTGGGAAAACTGGTGTAGACGCTCTGAGGGTATTATTAAGCAGTAGTTTTTTATTACAACTCTGATGCCCTTCCGGCAACCCAATAACAGAGAAAAAGACACTAGCAAAAAACTTAGTGAGATTACCTCACTCCACCCGGCAAATCCCGGCTGATCCGACAATTGAACTGATTGTCCCCAACTACAACTGTGTTGCCCCTTCGCAGTAACTGTGTGGGCCTACTTGGAGCTCTCTGAGGCTCTACGTCAGCTATGCGTCAGGTCTCCTTGCCTCCTGGAGCTCTGACGTCAACCCTCCCAGCAGCTCCTTGGAAAATTTCAGGCTTCTGCTAGAAGACAGCTCTGCCTCTGCACTAGCCCTTCTAGCTCTGTGTCAAGCACTGCGTGGGCCCTCCTGGCCCAGCATCAGTCCTTCCTAGGTCTATGTTGCCTCCATAGGCGATTCTCTGCCTCTCTGCTAAGTATTCGGGGTCCCAAAGAAGATGCTCTAACCCCAACTATCCCTACCCCTAACTGCAAGAAATCTACTCAATCGAATTTCCTTTTGAGAACTTCTCACTTTAGAAATTCGATCTCTTGATCTCTCGATGTGAATTTTCCAGATGACCCTCAAGCCCCTTCTTATATCTTCCTGTTGGACAACCAACGGCCTAGATTAAATCATAATCAAAGGCTCAGATCATTTTGACTTGATCTACCGCATTTTCTAGAAGTTTCACCCTTGATTAGATTAATACCCATTAATAGCTTAATTTTCCTAAGTTTAGACTTGGGAACCCCATTAAAAATATTAATTATTTTAATAAAATCACTTCTGGGCGGAATTTCCCAAAACGCTTTCTAGGTTCTTTGGAATACCTGTGCCCAAGCCTCCCTGCAAAATTTGAGGCTTAGAGCACATCCGATGCTAGCCCAAATCAACAGCTTGCAAGGAAAAATGGAGCTTCAGATTGAAAGCCAAAGAGGTAGGATCTTGACTCTAATCTAGCATTTGAGTTTTTTATATGTTCATCGTTAAACGAAAATGTTCTCTTCTCTCCTTCCCATTCCCATTCCTCCATTTATTGCAGGCAAGAAACTATAACTCCACCAAAGTTCGAAGAATCAAAACTTTAAACATCATGGCTATATAGCTTGGCATTCTCTTGATGTTGGTTCCTTTTTGTTATTATGGTGTTGGAGAGTCGAAGAAAGAGAGTTGATCGTGATGAAGATGAAGAATATGTGGGTAACAGTGGATTTGAATCCCCTGGGGAGGAGGAGTACGTTGGTGAGGAGGAAGAGGAGAGTGGAGATGAGGGCACAAAAATGAAAGCAAACCAAACCCCATTGTGGAAATAGGTTTCTAGGCCTGAAGCAAGGAAAGGGGGTGGAACCACTAAATTTACATGCCTCCATTGCAAAAGCAATTACACACGTTCATACACTCGTGTCAGAAAGCACCTTTGTGGGACAAGACCATGGGATGGACGTAAACAAATAGGAATCAAAGCTTGCATAAGTGTGACAACACAACAAAGAGCCAAACACATAAGGGAAGAGGAGGAAGCCCAATATAAATCTAAGGTCAAAGGGTGACTTTCAACACAATAGCCCACAATCACATAGACAAAGAACTCCATCAACATCCTCCCATGGTAGTGGATATGGAGGCATAGAAACAAACACCCCTTTAAGGAGTAGAAACATATCAAATTTCCTTGACGAAGGTTGTAGGAATGATGTGGATTAAAAGAAATTTTGGTTTCTCGATGCATGTGGAATACCATTCAATGTTCTTCGCTCACCTTATTGTCATGAAATGGTTTCCGCCACTAATGATGCCCCCAAAAGATACAAGAGCCCTGGGTATGACAGGGCTAGAACTGTGGGACTTTATCATGAAAAAGCAAAAATAACACATGCTTTGGGTCAAATGAAAAGTTCTTGGAATAAGCATGGCGTATCCATTGTATCTGATGGATGGACAAATGTAAAAGGCAAGCCATTGATAAGTGTTCTTGTTGTGTCTAAAGGCGGTGCAATCTTCCTCTTAGCATATTATTACTCAGAAAAGTTCAAGACCACCATCAACATTGCAGAACCATTATTTCAAACAATTGAATGTATTGGCCCATACAATATCATCCAAGTCATCACTGATAATGCTTCTAATTGTAAGGCAGCGGGAGCAAATATTAAGGATAGATACCCCAACATATCTTGGTCTGTGTTTGGTTCACACAATCAACCTTTTGATGCGTGATATTATTAAGAACAAAAACCCTCAATACAAATGGATTGGTGATTTGTACAAGAGAGGCAAAAAAAATGATAAAATTTGTTACAAATCATCGCAATACACATGGGCTTTTCCACAGTCACTCAAGTTTGGAGTTGTTGAAGATTGCGAAGACTAGATTTGTTAGCTATTACCTCACCTTTAAGCACCTTTTGAAGGTAAGAGAATCATTAGCTAGCATGGTATCAAGTCAACAATGGCAGGTATTAAAGGGCAGCGCTCCAACAGTAGTTGACAAGCAAGGTTTTAAACAAGTGGAGAACACTACTCTTGATGGTCTATTTTGGGGACATGTGAGGGATGTTTTATAATTCACCAAGCCCATTTATAATATGATTCATTTTGCAGATACAGATGCACCAGTGGTTGGGGAGGTGTATGTGCAGATGGATAACATGTTGGGGAAAATAAAAGATATTGTTCAGGAGAAAGATCCCGACTTGTATGATATTATTCACAAAAGCGTGTGCACAGTGGAATAAACTTAATCTTCCACTACATTCCTTGGCGTATATCCTTATGCAAAAATACTACTCTCCATCTTAGTTGGTAAAACCTACACCTAGGGGTGGGGTTAAAGCCAAACCCATCCAAAGGTATAACAGGGATATATGAAAGCAATAGACAAGTCGGTACCTGACAGGGAGGAGTGTGCTAATCTGCATCTTGAATTAGGAAGATACTTCACTAGGACTGGAGTGTTTGGTTCTTTCAATGCAATGGAAGATAGTGACAAATTCGATGCTATCACATAGTGGCAAACATATGGCAAGCAGGGACTTTTGCCAAAATTGGAAAAAAAGTGCTCTCACAGGTTGTAAATACTTCTTCTGCAGGGAGGTGTTGGAGCTCCTACAACTTTTTCCATAATGTGAGAAGAAATAGACTCAATGAAAACTGAGCAGAAAGCTTGGTTTATGTGCACTACAACTTGAGGTTGTTAAGTCATTATTGTGATCGGGCTCGTAAGGATACATCATATAAAACTTGGGACAACAACCCAGACGAAGATAATTTGGAGGATGGTGCTCTACATCTAGAAGTATTGCAAACAGAACTTCAACGAGATGATGATGAAGCAACCATGCCATCCCCACCATCCAGTAGCAATGCTTGAGTTCCAACATCTTTGCCTTTGTTGTCGCCACCCCCATCGACATCCACACATGGAGGGCATGTGGCTTCTAGTTCTGGTCGTCCGACTATGCGGGAGGAGACTCCCAGTGGTAGTAGACCACAACGAACTTCTCAGAAATTAGACATTTCTCGTGGCAGCAAGAGGAAGCAGTAAATAATAGATTTACTTGTATTTTCCATCTTATAGTACTTTTTATAATTGTTGACACTTCCATATTTATTATGATAATTTTTGTAAACAATATACGACAATTTAAGTTTGAATTTTGAAGTTGGTAATGAATTATGAATATGATGCTTCGTGAAAGTTGAAAGTTGAAACATTTCATTTCATGTTAGATATTTTTTGTTATAGTTTGGTTACTTGGTAATGGTAATGGTTAAAAGTACAACTTTAGTGATCAATGACGATAAATGTCATATATTGAATTTTGAAAGCTTGAAACTTTTAAGATTGATGAATCATGAGACTCGACATGTTGTATGTTACTAACTTGTGGACATCGTTGATGAGGATTATAACTTCTAGATGATTAATGTTATATGGTTCAATCCATGTTTTTATGTTGTGCATATCTAATTCATCATTCTACATGCATTTGTTGACATATATGCATCAAAATATATAAAATATATGTTATATAAAAATTCGCTCTTGATTCGCTGCCAAACTAGGAGCATTTAAAAATGTCTCTCCCCGCTCCCCGCTTCTGCTCCCACTCCCAAGTAGCCTTGCTTTGGAGAGAAGCACTTGTATTTGGACTAAGTATTCTATGTAGGTTGCTTGTATTGGACTAAAAGTACTCATTATAGGTTTCTTGTAACAGCTTGGGGTTGTATTGTATTGTCGGCCTCCCTTAACCCTCACATATATAGAGGAGGAAGAGGGTTCATTCTTATAATAACCTTTAAGTTGAGATGTGACCTAGAGAACAAAGTGCACTAGTCTTCTCTCTCTCTTGTTGGAATTTCTCAGTCTAACCTGTTAGAAACCCTTCATGTACTTTCTGATTTATTTCTACCTACTTGTTCAGATTAATTAACAACTTATTTACCATGTAAATACTGAAAATAAATACAAGTACATGCTCAACGCATTACAGATCATCAACTGAAAGAAACAAAACAAGCACACAAGTGACACCGTTGTTTTTAGACCAATGTTCCCGGAAAAACCCAATGCCGGAAAACCGATGTAGCTATCTGAAGGTTTTAATTATTAAGCAGTTTCATAATAGAATCTAGGTGCCAGAACCGGCTCACCCAACAGAGAATAATCGTGGCAGTAGTACCTCTCTACTCGGAAGCAAATATTCCAGCTGAAACTCCGGATAAGCACTCCAACAGCTCCTAGCTCCAATCTGCCCCGCCAAAAAAACCCAGCGTCTGCCTCTAGGGACTGTGTCAGCCCTTCTTGGCCCAGCGACAGCCCACGTCACCCTGGCTTGCCCTACGTCAGGCTCTGGAGGCAGTGCGTCAGCCCTTAGAGCCTTTGCATCACCCACGCTAGCTCTCTGAGGCATTGCACAGCTCCTGGTTGCCTCTGCGTGAGCCCTGGCTCGCTCTATGTGAACCTCTGGCTGGCTCTACATCCCTCTCTCCTGGTTTCTGCGTTGATCCTCCTAGTACTATCTCTGCCTCTCTGCTTCTGTATTCACTGCCCCTCAGGTGCAACTCTGATCACTCTTTCGACTTCCTCAGCAAACCCTGCCCCAGGAAATCGAAATCTTGATCAACTCGGTGTGTTCTCCAAGTGACCCTCAAGCCTCCTTTTATACTTTTCTCGTTGACAATTCAACGGCCGCGATTAAGTCCCTAATCAACGGCTAAGATTAACTCTAGCTTGATCCATGACTTTTGGACCCTTCTAACACAATTTTATATTAATTCACATCAGTGTTGCAGGGGAGCGCCCCCCTGATCCCGCTCCCAATCTGCGCTACGGGCGGGAGCGACTCGGGAGCGGGTCGAGAGCGCGCTCCCTAAAAAAATTTCACTCCCTGCCTTTTTGGGAGCGCTTTCGGGAGCGTCTTGCCTTTTTTGCAATTTTTTTTGTAGTAATGTTCGAAATGCAATTTTTTTTGAAAGAAACAAATAATTTTTGAGTGGGGCAGCTTAATGATCAAGTGTATGGCCCTAGTATTGATATGTTATTCATGGTAATGTTAAATTCTTAAAGTAAAAGTGACATTCTCCTTAATCTTCATTTTCATCCTTTTACTTAAATTTTTAACATTACCATGAAATGACTCGAGATGTTTGGGAGTGGTTCCAGCCTCATTGGATTTCATATGGAGAAAGTAGAATTTTAGATTTCATTCAAAATCCAACAGACTTATCAGTTTTTTAGGATTTCAAGATTGGGGGATTGCAATGTTTCCATTGAATTTTGTCATGTATTAGGGTATGGAACTCGCATTTAATCAAGAGCACCAATCCATCTACGTACCTTGATGTTAGTGACATTGGTTGTCGAACTCCTCTATCATGACCATCCTAAAAATGTACGCATCACTCAAACAAAATCTTGACTTGACATGCTATGCTTTTTCTATCTTATGTTAATGCTTAGAGGGTGATATTAATGACAAAGATCCCTATACAGATACAGAGGTAATGACAAAGATACCTCTGGATATTAATGCTTAGAGGATGATATTAATGACAAAGATCCTAATTTTCCAACAAGACTAAAAAATTAGACATTTCTCGTGGTGGAAAGAGGCCCAAGCATAAGAAATAAATAATAGATTTACTTCTCTTTTCTAGTTTCTAGTAGTTTTTATAACTATTGACTCTTTCATATTTGTTATGATATTTTTTTAAACAATATATGACAATTTAAGTTTGAAGTTGGCAGGTAAAAAACTGAAAAATCATACATGAGAATTGGCTCTGGTTAGCAATGGTGAACGGCGCTTAGGGTTTCGGATACCCTCCCTATGGGCTCTGCTCAGACTGCCACGGCGGGCCTGCAAAGCTCTGCCCTCTGCTCTCTGACGCCTGGAGCAACGCTGCCCGTAGCTGACACACCCGCGCCATTGTAAGCCGTCACCATGACGCCCGTGAAGGGGGGGGCCTCTGACCCTCCCCCAAAACCTGCCGGTTCACGACAAAAAGGGATCGCGAACGACTCAGAACCAAATCCAAACGACATTTCACAAGAAAGGACGCACTCTAAGGACGACTGCGCGAATCATGAAGAAGGCTCCACAGTCAAATCAGCCACCTGCAAACCGGTCGCTGCCATTATTCCCACAATGGAATTTCCCAGCCACAGAATAAATGCCCGAATCCAATACATGAGCGACCATGCTCTTATTGGCAAGTTTATCGGTATCTGGCCTACTGAAAGGGCTCTCAGTAGCTGGATCAACGCGAAATGGGCACCTAAAGGCCACATTTCCCTGCATATCGGCCCCAAAGGCTTTTTCACTGTGGTCTTTAACTGTCTGGAAGACCGCAATAGGGTTGTTGATGGAGGACCTTATTTCTTCAATGCAGCAGGCCTGTACCTGAGAGGTTGGATTGAAAGATTCAACCCAGACAAGGAGGATCTCAGCTATGCGCCAGTCTGGATCAGGCTTTACTCGCTTCCATGGGAATACTGGGAAGAATCATCTCTGAAGGAAATAGGAAACAAGCTGGGGGAGTTCATCAAGGCGGCGGAAGACACCAAGTATTGCAGATTCACGTCCTATGCGCGCATCTGTGTCTACATGGATCTCAAACAGCCCCTGCCAGACAAGGTAAGATTCCGACACGAAGACTCTGAATGGATTCAAATGATTGATTATGAGCATGTTCCGTTTAGATGCCGGAAATGCCACAAACTAGGGCATCTATTCAGGGATTGCCCGCTCAACAGAACCACATCTGATAGCACCCAGGCAGGCAAGAATGAAACAGATGGTTTCACAAGGGTGGTTAATCGCAGGCGAGGCAACAAAAAACCCTCGGCCAATGCAAAAACAGATTCGGCTAACAAAACTAAAGCGCCCAACACCAACAGCTTTGAAGCTCTAGCTAATCTGGAAGCGCAAGATCCGGAACAAGAAATGCAGAAGATCAAAACCCTAGTTCGGGAGCTCCCGGAAGGCCCTTCCCCTCAGATTCAAGACCCTCTGCCTGATAAAAGCCATATACCTCTTTCAGATCCTCATGCAGATGGCCTCCAGGCAATGGAAACTGAGATCCCAGAATCAAGCAAAAAAAATCCAACGAAGCAGAAGCAGGCCCTCCAGAAACAGAGCTAATGGAAGAGGACTCTGAGAACGTGGATATAGGTGATTTAGACATACTCACCTTGGAACTAGCTTGTAAAACCGGGAACTTCGACAAGATACCTGAAAGGCAACTAGATAAGCTGGAAGAAGTTCTGCAAAAAGCGCACAAGAAACATTCACTTGGGGTACAAATAGGAAGCCAATGGGATGGTAAATTCATCATAAAAGACAGCAAAAAAAGAGGCCGGAAAACAACCCTGGAAAAAACCATCAAGATAGGAGAAGTGCTTGTAGAATCAGGTCGATATCCGAAGCTTACCAAGTTCTACAACATCCACGCCCACCCTTCTCAATGAAGCTAATCTCCTGGAACATAAGAGGGCTCAACAGCCCCAGGAAAGGTAGACTCTTAAAAAACATGCTCATGCAGGAGAAACCAAACATTCTCTTTGTGCAAGAAACCAAGTGTAACATGACATTTCTGGCAAAAATAGCAGCAAAAGTTTGGCCAGGAGGGCAAATCTCAGCAGTAGATGCGCGAGGCGCCTCGAGAGGCCTAGCAATCCTTTGGGACTCCAGAATCATACAGCTCAACAACATTCATGCCAACAAGCATTTTATACAAGCAACATTTCATTTGCTTGGTACCAATACTCATGGACACATTACCAATGTGTACTTCCCGCAAGACTCTCAGCTAAAAGCAGAAGTTCTGGACCACCTTACAGCACTCAACTCTAACAGGCAATACCCTCTCTGGATAGCGGGAGGGGACTTCAATATGATAACAAGAACTGAAGAAAAGCAAGGGGGAAGGGACATTGGCATCCGTGATGGTCAACTCCTCAAAGACTTTGTGAGATCAAACTGGTTAATCGATCTCCCTTCAAACAATGGCCTATTCACATGGACCAACAAAAGGGATGGAATCCATCAAATTGCCTCCAGGTTAGATCGCTTCCTCATTTCAGACAATGCTCCTTATCTGGGCGGGGACATAATCTCTTCCATACTGCCTATATCAGGATCGGACCATTGGCCTATTGAACTTCAATGGCAGCGGCCAGGTAACACTACTAAACGCCCTTTTCGCTTTGAATCTTTCTGGCTCACTCACCCCGATTTCAAGGACTTTGTCAGACAATCCTGGATCAAATACCAACCTTCAGAAAAATCAAAAATGGCTCGATTCCGAAAGAAACTTCAATCCCTTAAAAAAGAAATCAAACAATGGAATCAGAAAATATTTGGTAACATCTTCGCAGCTCAAGCTGCGCTCAATCAGGAAATGAAGCAAATACAAAACAGGATTATGGCTGAGGGACGTACCAATGACCTTACTCAACAGGAACAGAGGATAGAAGATCAATTGCAAAACAGAGCCCAACAGGAGGAAATTCTATGGAGGCAGAAGTCTCGCATTAAATGGTTAAAAGAAGGAGAGAAGAATACTAAGTTCTTCCACAACACCACTGTTCAGCGTAGAATGCACAATCTGATCTCCCACATCCAAAATGATCAAGGAGAACGAGTGGAAACCCATGAAGGAATCGAAGAAAATTTTCTCCGCTACTTTCAGAAAGCTCATCAGGAACCAAATATTGACAGGCTCCCAGCAATTGAGAAAATTCTTCCCCACATTCCCAAACTTATTACTACTGAGCACAATCACCTCCTCCTCCAACCAATCCAGCTTCACGAGGTGGATACGGCAGTCAAGAACTTAAAATCCGGGAAAGCCCCTGGGCCCGATGGCTTTACTTCGGATTTTTTCCATCACTTCTGGGATCTTATTCAAATAGAAGTCTGGCAACTGGTTGAGGAATCAAGAGCTTTACGATGGATGTATCCAGGGCTGAATGCCACATTTCTGGCCCTCATCCCCAAGTCAGCGGAAGCCAACAAACCCGAAAAATATCGACCAATAGCTCTCTGTAACATCACTTACAAAATTGTCTCAAAAGTCATAGCCAATCGGTTGAAGCCTTTACTACCTCTCCTTATCTCTCCAGAGCAATCAGGCTACGTTGAAGGGCGCCAAATCACCAATGGAATTATCCTCACTCATGAGATCCTGCACTCTCTGAAGCAAACCAAAAAGCCAGGTATGCTGCTCAAAATAGATCTATCAAAGGCTTTCGATAGCATAAGTTGTCTCTATATTCAAAAAATTTTAAATGCTTTTGGTTTCGATCCCTCATGGACTAGATGGATCATCAGTCTCCTCTCTTCTTCATTTTTCTCCATCCTGATCAATGGCATTCCCTCTGACACCTTCCGCCCCTCTAGAGGCATCAGGCAAGGAGACCCGCTCTCTCCCTTTCTCTTTGTCATAGTTGCAGAAGGTCTTGGTCGCATCCTTAAATCCGCAGCCCTCTCTCACAATCTGAAAGGTCTCTCTTTTAACAACTCCCCCGCCTTCACCCATCAGCAATTCGTGGATGACAACATGCTCTTTGGTCACCCCTCCGTCCAAGAAGCTCGACTCCTCAGAGACCTTCTGTCTACCTTTTCAGATGCCACAGGTGCTCTTATTAATCGAATCAAATCCCAAATCTTCTTCTTCAACACCCCTGTAGCCACTCAAAATTCTATAGCCAGGATTCTGGGATTTACCATTGCTAAACTCCCCTCCAAATACCTGGGTGCTCCCATGATAGTGTCAGCTCTTAAACACGCCTCATGGACTGATCTGCTGGACAAATTCGAAGCCAAGCTCTCTCTCTGGACCCATCGAGCCCTGAACATGGCAAGTAGAGTTATTCTCATCAAAGCTATCTTACAATCTTTACCTCTTTACTTGTTTACTCTCTTAGCAGCTCCAAAATGGGTTATCAAAGCCATAAGAAATCTCCAGCGCAATTTCCTTTGGGGCAGTTCTGGCAAAAATTGCAAGTGGGCATTGGTTAAATGGGACAAGGTCTGTCTTCCCAAGATGTCAGGAGGCATCGGAATCCGAGATCCAGCACTCAGCAACACGGTCATGGGAGCCAAACTATGGTGGCGTTGGCTAGCCCACCCCAACACTCCTTGGGCCTCATTATGGACTGCTAAATATGCTAGTAACAAACCAATTGAGGACAGAATCCGCATGTTGGAGCAAAGTGCAGGTTCTATCATATGGAACGCAGCTATCCAACACAGGCATCTAATCCAACGACACTGTTTCTGGGAAATAAGGGATGGAAATACTGCCAGATTTTGGGATGACTCTTGGCAGCAATTCCCAAAGCTCCGGGACATCATACAAGGCCTCCCGCCCACCCAACAACGTCCTCAACACTCAGAAACAGTCCACAGATACTGGAACCCCTCCAATAACCAAAAATGCAGACAATGGCAAAAGGCAGAGCAAATCCTAGGCGCAGACGGTAACGAGGGAAGCATACAAGCTCTAGATACATAACTACAAAAAAGGCAAATAAGCATAAACGATGGACAGGATCTGCTGCGATGGGGATATGAAGAAAAAGGCACCTTCTCCACAAAAGAGGCTTACAACATCATAATTCAGGACAGAATCACTAAAGACAAAATATGGAATCAAATCTGGAACTCCTATCTTTGGCCCAAGATATCCACATTCTTATGGCTGCTATCTCATAACAGGATTCTCACATGGGATAACTTACGCAAAAGAAGTTTCTCAGGGCCATTCATATGTCTTAACTGCCGACATGAGGAAGAAACAGCGATCCATCTGCTATTTCAATGCCAACTGGCAAGGCAATTGTGGGGTAAAGCGATCTTCAGAAGCCAAAAGGATCACAGAGCTCAAGGTGACCTCAAAGCGACCCTTCGCAACTGGCCTCAAGCTCCCTATCAAAGCAGGCTCCTAAACACTCTCTGGCAACTCCTTCCTGGGTTCATATTATGGAATCTCTGGAAAGAGAGAAACCGACGCATCTTCAAGAATCAACACCAATCAGTGGACCAACTCTGGAGCATCCTCCTCGGGAATCTTAAAGAATCGCTTTCCATTCACAACTGGACGGCTGAAGATCTCCCTTCGACTCCCACAAAAAAATCCATATGGGACAATTGGCAAATCTCCCTTTCTCAACCGGTAGAACCCAAGAGCACTAGCTCCATCAGACAAGAGAAGAAAAAGAACTGGACTCCCCCCCCTCCCAACTCCTTCCAACTCAATTTTGATGGGGCATCTAAAGGCAACCCTGGGCCTTCAGGTTTTGGAGGAGTTTTCAGAGATTATACCGGAAATCCGCTTCTCATCTACTTTGGCACTAACGAATGGGATACAAACAATTCGGCGGAATTGGAAGGACTCTGGCAAGGACTTGTTCACGCCCAAAGGCACAACTTCTTCCCTCTAATAATCGAAGGTGACTCTCAAATTATCATAAATATGGGCAAACACCTATCCCAGGGAGCTTCAGTTCACAAAGTCAGCAAAAGTTGGAGAATGGCGCACAGGCTGGAACTCATTCAACATTGGCTTGCACAGCACCAGGCAATCTCCTTCCAGCACACCGTTCGTGAAGGTAACAAGCTCGCAGATTTTCTAGCAAATGTTGGGGTTGATACCAACACGGAAACCTTCTTAGCTGCTACACTCACCATCGGCACAGAGGAACAACTCAGAGATTACACCCACCTTGTTGAAAAAGATAGACCTCCTTGGAAGGCTGTCACCCCGGATCCGGGTGTTCACCGTCTGCCGCCACCTCATGCTCAAACGTGCCCTACGTCAGGCAGCCGGAACGGCACCTGGACGGACACTAATGAGCTTAATTGCACCCCGTTATCGATGGAAGCCATTCAATGTTGTTTGCCGTCGAACTCAGAGCTAGTCCTTTCTGCTATTAACGCCATTCAATTGCCTGCAGGCACCTTAATGTCACCCCGCGGCTCGAACCTGGAGGTCACCAACAATAAAATGGCCCTTTCGGCTCCCAGTTGCAGACATTCTCTGCAACATTCCTTCCGCCAGTTCACTCTTGCCTCTGCTCTGCCTGTGGTCGACCCGTTCGCGCCTGTTGTCTCCCAGTCCTTCATCGGCACTCTGCCAAGCTCACACAGCAAGACTTCCGAGGAAGCCATGACGTGTAGCAGAGGTGTGCCTCGCAGAGGAAGCTCATCGACCTCCAGAGGGCGCGCTCGTCCTTCTCCCTCTCCGCTGATCATCCCCATCTCCTCCGCCTCCCCGTCTTCGCCTCCGCCATCCCCATCCAGGCCTGCACCCAATTCTTCTTTCCAAAATTCGAGATTCACCTTCCGGAGCCGCCTCAACCAACCCGTAATCACTTTTACCACGACAATTATGGTTTCTGAAGAGGTCGGCGAGCCTGTAGATCCTATCAGTTCTTCTACCCCGTCCCCTGAAGAAAGTCTCTCGCATGGTGCTGAGATTAATCCCCATCCTTCAGCCACTCACATGCAGGAAGATTCTCCGAAGAGTGTTGAGGTTCTAGGCACGCCAATTGTCGAGGAAGCCGAGGTAGTGGCCTGCGGTCCGGTTCAACGCAACTTCGACATCATGCACCTGATCACCCAGTCCGTGGAAGGCGTTCCCGAAGAAAAAGAGGATTCTCAGCTAGCTGCTCCAGATATGCCGATAGCCAGACGTCCAGACCCACAGAGTTCGAGCAAGTAAGCTTTTTTCCAGAGGGGTAATGGTTTCAGCTCAGTTTTTTGTTTATCCTCTCCTCTCTTCAGCAAATTTCTCACGCCCTCGAATATGTCGAATGTATGGCTGAGGCCGACCTCAGACCCTGTTTCTTTTGCTGAATCTCACGTCCTTATATCTCGCTGAAATTTCATGGTGGTTAGCTTCCTCTGCTTGGCATCCACTGCAAGCAAGAAGCTCTTTTGTAATGTTTACTGGAATTTCATGGTTAGCTTCCTCTGCTTGGCATCCACTGCAAGCAAGAAGCTCTTTTGTAATGTTTTCCACCCCTCTGTTGCTTTGTTCAATGTCCTCTCTTACAAGCACAGAGTTTTCTCTCTAGTTTTTAGTTTCTCTGCTAAGGGTCAGGAAACTGGCACTCTGAGGCGTAGACCTCATTGTAAATACTTTTACCTTTTACTTTAATAGAATTAGTATTGATTCAGAAGAAAAAAAAGTTTGAAGTTGGCAATTATAACTCATTCATAATGAATTATGAATATGATGCTTCATAAAAGTTGAAAGTTGTTTCATTTTATAACATTTCATTTCATGTTAGATATTATTTGTTGTAATGGTTACACTTAGCTTACACATACAACTTTGGTGATGAATGATGATAAATGTTATATATTGAATTTTGAAAGCTTGAAACTTTAAGATTGATGAATCATGAGACTCAATATGTTCTATGTTATTATGTTACTAACTTGTGGACGTGGTTGATGAAGATTATAACTTCTAGATGATTGTTGTTATATGGTTCAATCTATGTTTTTTTATGTTTTTTATATCTAATTCATTATTCTACATGTTTTTGTTGACATATATGTATCGAATATAAAAAATATATAATATTATATAAAAAATGCTCCGGGATTCGCTCCCAAACCCAGAGCTTCTGAAAATGTCGCTCCTGCTCCCCACTTTCACTCTCGCTCCCAAGTAACACTGATTCACATTAATATTTTATTTTCCCTAAGTTTAGACTTATGACTCCATTAAAAATATTAATTATTTTAATAT
>APFE030330699.1:0-13881 GCA_000404065.3 Pinus taeda
TTTTTTATTTTTTAAAATATTTTTAATAAAAAACATCTCAAGACTGTGTATTTTCCAACACTTCACTAATTTTGGAACCCAGATTTTGGAGGGTGATATCTTGAATTTTACCCAATGAAATTGAGCACATGAGGGCTTGTTGGAAATCTTATATCATCGAGAAGGATATGGGAGTGGTTTTATGACTAAATTTGGTCATTAACCACTCAAAAAAGAAACATAATCTACAACTACGAATTTGCAACCAAAAATCATGTTATGAGTTTGTTTTGGAGAGTTTTTGTTGGTCCAAAGTGGGTTGTTGTTGCAAATTCATTATAGAAGATCAATTTTTTGAATCTTCTCATCACAAGCAAGCAAGGGAAAACATAGATTCGGTTTTATTAAATTATTAAATTAAATTTGGATCGGTTAGTTTTTTTTTGACAATTTTGGAAATGTTAGCTTTTCTCCATTTTAATTGGTTTTAATTTTTATTTTGATTGGTTAGTTGTGGAGATTGGTGGAAACGATGAGGCAAAGAAATCTTGGAGCAAAGGGATTTCACTAGCAAAGAAGAGAAAGGGATTCTTTCCAACTAAAATCAAAGATCTCAACCATTGTTTCAACAACTCTCCTTTTTGGGCATTTCTTTTTGTAATTATAAATAACAATTGGGACAAGGAGAAAAGGTTTTCAATTATTTGCAAAAAGATAGGTTTTGAACTATTGTAGAGGACTCAATTTTGTATAAAATTGGATATATTTGGACTAGATATTGAGAGGTGTATTCCAACTCCAAAATTTCATGATATCATGGAATTTTTTTAGAAGTCATGTACTCAAAAGCTATGATCAATTCTACCACTTTTGTGCACTAATCTCAAAGTTAAAGGTTGATTGAAGGTCTTCATTTGAATTTAATTTTGATTGAATGGGTGGATGCTGATTGTAGGAATTTCATTTTTTTTTATGAAGGGCCATGATCGATTTTTTTCCAAATATTCTTTGTTTAATAGCTTAATCGATGGATTCAATGGGACGGAGTGTGAAGAGTTGTGGTAACATGGCAATGGGGGTCATTTGATCCTTCTAAGACTTCATCTGAAATGAAGTGTGCAAATCGTGGTGATCATGGTGTTTGAAGAGTGCACATCACATTACAAATTCAAAACCCAAGCCATAGTACGGTTGATCAAACTTTTCAATACCCAAGACAACAACGTTGTTTAAAATATTAAAGACATCAACGTTGTCTAGTATTTCTTAGCTCAATTTCATTATGTATTGCTCAATAGGTTGTGTATTGTTTAGATCATATTGTTTGGATTGGAAAATCAAGCGAATGAACATATTATTTTGTAATGGTGTCAATCTTTGCATCAAATTTCATGGCGAGATACATGAAAAAATACCAAGCCACTGCATGCACACATACAATGATCTGAGTGGTAAGATGTCCTTCCATATATGTATGCAAAATTTGAGGTATCTTCCTAATATGAGGTGGATTTCACAGTGAGCAATGTAAATGCAAAAATGGGTATCGAACATTGAAGTCACAAATTAATGTAACTCGTATTTCAATAAGATTCTTCTTTTGTTTAATTTTTTTATTTTCTTTTTCCTTACAATAAGATTGATAGAGAATGTGGGGTTGTCTTAGCTCATTATATTGATAGTATAAAACTGGTTTCAAAATTAGTAACTGAGTGAATTCGAATTCTATAGCTAATTATTCCACTCTTATCCTTGCCAATGTAAAAATAACTCAACGATCCTCTAGAGTCTCTAAATGATCTTTTGATAGAATTTGGGGCAATCTATATGCTATCTCTAAATGATCTTTAGATAGAATTTGGGGTAATCTATATGCTATTGAGTAAGAGAGAACAAAGTTGTATAGTTTGATATTGAATTTGTTGTGAATTGTTTTAAATATTTATCTTTTCTTCCCACCTTATGTTCTGTAAAAAGAAATAAAAAGAATTAAGGTTTGTTAAATGAAAACAAAATTCAGTATCTAAATTCTTTAGAATATTTGATGTTTACCAAAAATTATGAGTGCCAAAGTGAAACTGAAGTTCTTCCTTTGTAAGCAGAAATAAGTTTAAGAGAAATACTACAAAGAGGGTGTGAAGAAGAGATTACAAAATAAAAAGTGCAAAAGAGGAAAGCGCGTAAATTTTGTTAAAATCCTACAGACCAAAAATAACACATAAGCATGGAGATGAGGTCGGATGATCACACATCGGGAAACATTTAATTGAAATATAGGTGATTGTAATTTGTGACATAACATGTGCTTGAAATATCTTTTGTTTTGATAGGATTTTGACTTTTGAATGTAATATATTAATTACTGTATGTTTTTTTTCATTGCTTTGTGCAGAACAATGTTCCAACAAATATTGTTCCAGAAATACATCTATAAGGAACACAATCTTTGTTTGTTCCTTAAGTCCAACCCCTACCAATTAACTACCAAAAGTCATTAAACCATGAGAACAATGAACACTTTAACTACAATTTTCAAAATTTAGTTGTTTCGCTAAAAGAACAATTCATTAAAATCTTTGTTTCCTTGGATGTTGTGCATTTCCTAGTTTTTCATGTGTTGCAAATATTGTTGGTATTAAAATTATTTGGGAACATTCTTTTTGCATAGAGGGCATTCATGGAAGTGGAAACAAAAAGTGTTGCAGAAATTATGGAAAAGATGTAATTATGCAAAAAAGGCACAATGATGTGATTCAATAATTTGCGGCATCTGATGTTTTTTCGAATAATAGAACTAGCATTTGCACCAGATGTTGTAAAGGAAACGTCGTAAGGCATAAATTGAAGAACACAAATACAACAAAAGAATACTTTGATAAAGAATACAAATATATTGAATGCTCAAATCAATGCCCCATTCACTGGAACCACTTAGTAGACATATCTATCAACATTATGGTTATACACAATGATCAAGAAATTTCCCATATACAAACAACACCTTCCACAACAACCTTTTCTCACATCCACATCTTAAAAAATGCCTTGGAACGTGATTGGAATCTCCCATATTGTCTTTTTCATTATGCAGATAAATCTTCCATATTGCTATTTTCATCATGAATATTGTTAGTTCATTGTTGTAAAGTGTTGTTGTGTTAAATTCAATACTATAAGTTCGACAAGTGAAAAGAATTCCTCAATTAGCATAATATGCATTTTTCTGTCACCATGTATTTTTTAGTCAAAGAGCACAAGTAACAGATTAACATGTATTTTCATAGAGCCAAGCAATCTACGCCTTATCTATAAAGTAACAAAAACATTTTGGAATAAGTTTAGTATTTCAAGTGGTGGGATTAAAGGAAGACACTGAAAAGGTCAGTCGGTGGATATTGGAAAATGGATTCAGAGTGATTGCTATTGTGGGTATGAGAGGACAGGGCAAAACCCTTCTGGTGCAAGAGGTATTCAACAACCAAAATGTTCGAGACAGTTTCGACCAATTTGTGTGGCTTACAGTATCACCCAAATTTGTCATTGAAGTGTTGCTGCTATCGACGTTCAGACAGATAAAAGCATCTGAGGAAAAAGAAGGGGGTGTAAAGGGAATTCACGGCAGAATTAACAAATATTTTGAAGGAATGAATAAAAATCTAGAACGAAGACATTGTTTATTTGTTTTAGATGACTGTGTTAGATCTAAGTCATACTTCCATCCAGTCATTGTCCACGTCTATTGGGAACTTAAAACATTTGAAGTTCCTAAATTTATCCAAAACAAACATCAAAAAGCTGCCCAACCGCTTGAGTAGTCTGAAGCGTCTCCAATTTCTTGATGTTAGTTGGTGTCAACAGCTGTCTAGCATGCATTTGGGGGTTGAAGCCCACAGATATATAGTGTATCTCAATGTGAAGGGCTGCAGAAAGATCAGACATTTAAACACATATACAGAGACCATAAAATTGATTTGATACAAGAACGACTATGGCAGGGTAAGCAACATTACATGCATACTTAATTATAAGACAGACGAACCTGAAGGCCAACACCACTACATTACAGTTCTAACTTGATAGTGCCATAATACTTCAAGTCTACTTCTTTGCTGCATTATTCCTATTACCAAAATTAGCAGCAGCTTTGGTTGCGCTGTCAAGAACCCCAGCAACCATTAGTGCTCCTGTTGCAAAATAACTATTGTTGACAGGTGTTGTTCCTGCATTGCAAGTTGCATGCCCAGCTGTAATCAAACCTGCTTTTGACATCTTTCCGAAGAATTTGCCAAAATCTGCCACCTTTGCTGCAACAATGTCCATCACTTGATACTTCTCGTCTAACTCTTTGGCTTTGCCTAAAGTATCCTTTCCTAGGGTATAACCTTTTGAAAGCATTGTTGTAACCACTTTTACTGCCTAGTCAGCAAAATGGAACAAAAAATCTCAGTTGCTTATCAAGGACTTCAAACTGTCCAATAACAATGAGATTGGGCCCGAGTTCAATAAGTGAGCATTACAAAATTGGGAAAAATGATTTTCTCAATTTGAAGTCCTTGATAAGCAATATGGAAGATTTATCTGCATAATGAAAAAGGCAATATGGGAGATTCCAATCACGTTCCAAGGCATTTTTTAAAATGTGGATGTGACAAAAGGTTGTTGTGGAAGGTGTTGTTTGTCTATGGGAAATTTCTTGATCATTGTGTATAATCCTAATGTTGATAGATATGTCTACTAAGTGGTTCCAATTAATGGGGCATTGATTTGAGCGTTCAATATATTGGTATTCTTTATCAAAGTATTCTTTTGTTGTATTTGTGTTCTTCAATTTATGCCTTACGGCGTTTCCTTTGTAACATCTGGTGCAAATGCTAGTAAATAAAATGATAAATACAAATGGATGTTGACTAATAAAAATAAGAACAAAGTAGTATATATCCATAGTATTAATTAATTTTCTTCCTAGATCCTTGAAATGAACACAGGCTTATTTTTCACCCTTATTATGACATCATAGATTGGGTGGTTTGGTGAGTTGCATTTATGTTTTTTAATCCCTATTTTCGTATTGTGACACGATATATTTGGTTAGGTTAGTATTAGGTTAGTATAACTGCTCAATACATTGTGTACAGAAGCCATGGTGTGGGATTTTGATTTTAAGCATTTATTGGTTCAGGACCTAAGCTTCATTGGCCAAATTTGGATAAATGTTAAGTCAATTACCACGTTTTGTTGTATGAGCAGATATTTATCTGGTCTTGAAGAGGTACTATGAATAATAATTTTTTATGTTCCAAGAGGTACTATGAAGAATAATTTTTGATGTTCCAACTAGTTTAGTAGGCCGTAGATCGTTTAGAGGGTTAGTTAAGTTGGTTTAGCCCCTGTTGATTAGGCACTATTGTTAACTCTACTATTGAGACATTATTGTTAACTCTGCTATTGAGAGGTCACATATTCAATTCTTTTGACACTCTTGAGGTTAGGCTATGTTGTTGACTTGGCAGGAAGTGGTCCCTTTGGGTGGATTTGGCTGGTACAAATATCTTGTGGAGGTAGTGGTCACTGATCTGGTCTCTGGGGACTATCAGATCTAATCTATGATCTCTGGACCATGAACCAGATACCGCCTAGAAAAATAAAATAGGTAGTGGATACCCACAGAGAGAAAAACATAGTAAATAATGTATGGAAAAATAAAATAGGTAGTAGATACCCAAATAGAGAAAAACATAGTAAATAATGTATGTGTTTTTCTTGATTGATGTTGTGTGTTTACATTAGTAACTCATATTACCGAGTCAATAATTTTTTTTCTCTCCTTAGTGTTAATTTGATAGTCCAAGTGTACCCTCCTTTTTCTAATTTGTAGTCGGATAGAGATAATTTTAGTCGAGCTGTCTATGCAGTACACGTTATATTATCAACAAGATTGAGTAGAGTTTTTTTGGGTGAGAAATTCCTCCTTTGATGATGGTAATGTTTATAACTAAGTTTTTGAAACAGCTAAAAACTAGTATTTTCTGGGCTTTGTAATGACTAGGTTAGGTAAAGTACTCTTATATCAAGAATTTGAAGCAACCAAAGCTTTTTTCCAAGGGAAAAATTGAATTTTTTTATTAAGAGGATAAAGTTTTACATACGTAAGATGCGGTAAGAATTCATGATCAAGACTGAATCCAAGAATTCATGATCAAGACTAAATCCACAATACGTAAAAACTGAATATTGGCATGTACCACTAAAAACAGTTGCTGTAATATGTAAAAAGTGAGAGCATAGCGTACTGAGAAAAGTGGAAAAACATCACTTAATACCAAAAAGCACAAAAAAACACATAAATAGTCTGATACCATATAAATGCGTCTCTCTGAGCATTGGAGAAAACCTGTTCATATCAAAAAATAATTGGTTAAAGTTCATCATAGTCTGAAGGACATATACAGCAAACACATAAACACTGCATATAACAACTAACATTGGCATGTACCACTAAAAACAGTGGTTGTGAGAGCAAAATGAAACCACATCTGACAACCATTAACCATTTGGTGGTTGATACTTCTCGATGACCTGCCCATTCACTGATTCTGTTATATGCCAGACGTCCAGAGCCTGTTGTAAACCTTTTTTAGAAAGGAAATCCGGTTCAGCGTTCTTCTCTGTGAAAATTTGAGAGAAAAATCAACAAAACCAGATTTTAAGCATGAAATTTATTCTAAAATAGGAACTGAAATAAGATTTGACAACGCTGCACATTGTTTATCCAATTTATTTGCACATTGTTTATTGAATTTATTGCATTCAGAGTCACCAAAAATCTGAACCAACACAAAAGGAGTTTAAGAATTTATACCAATGCCCACAGAGGTTTTGAGAGATCTGTGATCATTAACATGAATGAAAATGCCAGCCCTACATCTATCCTGTGCATGAGAGGTGCCACCAAAATAGGCAAGGAACATACAGTCTGATTTATTCTTTGCGGATGTTCCTTTGGATTAGAGAGGGGGTGGTTTGAGGAAGCAATTAAAAAATGGAGGTGCATTGCACTGCAAGGGTAGAAACCTGATCTTGGAAAATTCCTTTGTTCTGGGCCAGCCATATACCTTAGCAGATAATGAGGGGTATGTTCTTAAAATGATTTTCATTTGAATTAAACCATCAATTTTGCCAAGTAGAACCATGCCAATTGAGTTTGATACCCAAAATATTCCCATGCGAGAACCACTTCCAACATGTTTAAAATCGGTTGCATCCAACTGGTCCCCGTGACCAGAAAATCCAGTACCTCCTTTTTCCAGGGTGATCAAATGCATTTCTTTGCAGCTTCTATTGCAGACAAAACAAACCCCATCTAATTTAACAAATTTCTCTGCACACTTTTTGCAATAAATATGGCCACAAGTGCTGATTGCCATTAGTGTATGCCTGTTTGTTAGTGTATCTTTGCAACTAGGGCAAATAGAACTGGCCCCCAAAACCTCATATTTTTTATCATGTGGATCCTTGGTAAAAATAACTGCAAAAAGAGACTTCAACTTCAGTTTCTCTTTACCCTCTGGGCAGATTGTATCAAGTGAAGGTGCCTCAACTTTTGCTTGAGCCTCGGGAGTTGCTGATGGCAGCCAAAATGCTTTCATTGTCCAAAGAGCCTCCGTTTCAAATGAAGTCACTTTAACACTATTGGCCCCATGAAAACTATTTTTGTCTCGAATGTGATTTTTGTCATTATATTGAGGTACAACACCATTGTTTTGCTGATCAAATGCATCAAGTTCCTGTTGCCTCTTTAACAACAACTTCTCTTCTTCCTCCTCCTTCTCCTGTTTTTGATGTGCTTCATAGCTTGCAAGTTTCCTGTCAAATCATACACCGATAACACCAGCAACTTACAATACCCACTCATAAAAAATTTAAATTGAAAACCTAAATATATCAGATATTTTGTACTCTCAACATTGAAGTGCCGGCAACCTAAACTAGTCATTCTACTGATAATGAATAGGGATAGAATCCCAGCAACACTCGTTTCTACCATGTAGTATCCAAACTTCTAGCTTAAACTATATGAAACAAATAATATGACCCCATAGTCAAAATATGCACAGTGACATCCAAAGCTCAAAGCAGATTAATGTCAATTGTGATCAAGCTCGGTACTATGATAACTGAGCCATACAAATGTCCAATTCCATTGAATCCAGATTAACTGTAACAAGAGCCATCAAAGCAGACTAATGTCAATTGTAATCTACCTTGGTACTATGATAACTAAGACATACAAATGTCCAATTCCATTGAATCCAAATTAACAAGAGCCATCAAGAAATAAATGGAATAATATTATAATCCTGTTGGCCATCTGATGCAGATCTGAAATTCCCAACAAATCAAAAGGCAGTGTCATTCATACAAAATGTAACCATATGATTCCTTCAAAGAAAATAACATAGACCCTGGACAGACATAAGAGCTTTATTCTCGCAGGTGGACCCAGGCAAAGAAGGTCTAGTAACCAGTCCAACGGGCTGCAGTCTGAAGCAAGTTGAAGCACTTGCAGTGATGATGACACAGTTAAAATGAAATTTCAAAAATAAATTGAAAAGTTGTTGACAAATTCAAAAGAAGAGGTAAATGGAGCAAATCAAAGGCCGGATTCCCAAAAAGCAAAACGCTGCAACGCCGCCTGCAAATGATAAGGCCTCCAGACATTTCAATGAAGAAATCATTTAACCCTCCTTTTTCCAACACATAATTCAGATTATGGTAATACTGTGTTCATCTGCTATATTTCCAGCACATAATTCAAATTATGGTAATACTGTGTTCATCTGTTATATCTCTTGATTCTAACCTTTAAAAAAATGAGTAAAGTCAAAACAAAACGCTGCAACCTCACCTGCAAATGATAAGGCCTCCAGACATTTTAATTGAACCCTCTTCTTTTTTCTAGAAGATAATTCAGGATATCCTTCTCCACACCTTAAGTTGGGCCTGGAACGGTGCCTCAAAGGTTGATGTAGCTAAAAAGAAAGATAAAGCGTAATATGGCTACATATAATAGGAAATGTACCACAAAATACAAAAGATAGCTGAGACAATAAAATTTAGCACATGGGCAAAAAGCTAAACATGAGCTCTACCCTATCATTTATGGCCATCACCCTAGTTTCAGAGGGAAACGCCTTACCGCGTAATAATTTATTTATTGATTTATACTTTAATTTATTGGAAAAAAAAATACTTCATTGAAGGGCCCGGAATCGCCCTTGAATCTGGAAATTGATAGATTCGAGACTTGCTGGATTCGGGCTTTCGAGGTAATTTCGTTTCGACTCCTCGCTCCTTTGAGTTGACTAATGCTAAACTTTAACTTGCTGCTTGTAATGGACAAATTGGAAGTGCAAGCTTACTAGGCGTTATTTCTTCAGTTTTCCACTTCCAAACTGGAAAATGAAAAACTCGACAATTTTCTGGGTTTTCCTGCTGAAGCACATAATTCAATGTTTCTGCCAGATTTAACGAAATTCGCTAAGTAATAGCACAACTTCCATTGAAATTTGAAGTGTCTAGTGTTTGTTACGCCTCTTCAAATATTTTGGGCTTTTTAACTTTAATTTATCAACTCCCAAGAAAAAGAAATAGTATATTGGGACTACTCTGCGAGCTCTTAAGTTTGAGCTTGAAAGAGAGAGTGATTATAGATATCCGTTTCGGTTGGGAAGCTTGAGCCTTGATCTTTGTGCCTGTAAATGTAAGTCCACAACAAATGTCAAACGTTGTCTTCTGTCGTTTATTTAATTTCGCTAGAAGTTCTAATTACTCTATGGTTCTGAAACCACACTTTTTCATTTGAACCGATATATAGCATGGCAAGGTTACGAAACTTTAATACGAGTCTTAAACTTTGTAATTGAAAATGCAATTCCACACGAAAGACCAAACCAGGTCTTTGCTATTTACTTTAATTTTTGCCAATAGGTTTCAGTAATGCATTTGGAATTAAATTTCTGTAAAGCCACACGATCCGAAATTTAAAGATTATTAGTTTTAGTTGACAGTATAGAAAAAGACCATATCTAGTTCTTGAAAGTTTTTTACTGCAAAACACACAAATTTTCTCACTATGAAAAGAAAGGGTGTGGGGGAGAGGATCTATATCAAAGCATGCCTATATAACTTTTTAATTTCATATGCCCTTTTGTTTTGACTGGAGAGTTTTGTAGAAGTACATTTAACATTTTAGAAGGGTACAAGAACTTATTGAGCTGAAATTTCAATTTACAAGCAGTCTTCAATCACAATTCTAAACCTATATCTGCAAATATGTGGTCCGCATATCAATTGTATTTCCTCTGGCACAAGATTCAGCATGAAAGGAGATAAATGATCAGTAGGCTTGCTATGGGACCTAGGAAAAGCTGTGCCACGGGTCATGAGAAAAGCCGTGCTAAACAGTTAAAACTTCCATTTATATGCCCTTAAGTGTTGGCACTAGTCATGGATGATTCAAGGTGATATGAAATACGATATATCATCCTTAATTTATGATTTGGATAAATATTATGTATGCTGCAACTTTGGCCGCAGTATGATATATCATCCTTAATTTTTTATTAGAATAAACGTTATGTATGTTGCTACAACTTTGGCCATAGCTTGACATTGAGACATGGTTATTTCCGACTATCAGTCAGTCTACTTGGTTGTCTTGCTTTTCTATTACCTACTAGCAACATAAATAGTTCAAGTGTTTATCTGGAACATTTTTTAATTGCATTTATTTGTGAGTTTTCTATATTTAGACAATAGTTTCTTATTTTTTCAGATTTTCCAAAGGACAATTCTATCCTTGTTGCAAATCCGAAAGCTAGAGGTTTTGCAGATACCATTATATTGACATAAATAAAATGAATGATGTATTGTTGTTCTCAGATGACCTCTATCTTAGACATGGTTTCTGACAAAGTTTAGCTCTACATTGTCGAAGCAGTGTGAATTTGACTATAAAACAAGAATGGATGGTGAGCAACTGACTACATTTTTGCTTTGTCATATTTTTTAATTTAAAATATGCTTGTTCCTGACTTTTGTCTGCAATGCTAATTTTTCTGTTCTTGAATTATATATAGAATTATTGACATGTTGAAGGATTCAATCACGAGGCTATCCTGGTTGGATTTGAGCAGTCTGGAGATGAAGATATCGTTTATGGCCCTCTTGCAATGGTTGCTTCTGGTTCTTCTCTCACAAAACATTGAAGAGTTGGTTTCCTTGGTTATACAGACTGCTTTTTCAGCTACATTTCTGGGGTTTGAGATATATAGAATTTGGGGCACCAATCTCTGGCATCATAACCGAGTTGCAGAAGGTCAAAGGATTGTTCTAACGAGGGGAAATTTACTTACCGTTCAAATCATCACAGTAGTTCTAAGCATAACTCATTCCATGACCACTATTGTTCATTGCTGGGTTGCTTATCATGGCAGACAGCATCATGCCAGTTTTCCTCACATGGTGTTTCTATGTTCTCAAGCAATGACTTGGTCGCTTTCACTTCTTCTTATCAGTTTCGAAAAGAGGTCTGGGTCATCTTCACATCATTTTCTTTTGAGAGGCTGGTGGGTCTCTAGTTTCATCCTGTGGGTATATGAAATGCTTTCACGTGCAGCTTCGTTCATGAGTGACAACTCTCATTCATTTCATATCATATTCAATGATTCCATATTGTTTGTGACTCTGCCACTAATATCAACACTTTTGGCGATTGCTATCCAAGGTTCTACAAAAGTAGTACTGATGGAAAATTCTGATACTCTTTCTAAAAATTTATTAACTGATAAATTATCTTTCCCTCAGAAGAAGAACTCTGGAACCCTAACAAGTTATGCTGGCTCAGGATTTATAAGCAGGTTGACCTTTTTCTGGTTGAATTCTCTGCTGGCTGCATAGTCAAAATATGCACAGTGGCATCCAAAGCTCAAAGCAGATTAATGTCAATTGTGATCAAGCTCGGTACTATGATAACTGAGCCATACAAATGTCCAATTCCATTGAATCCAGATTAACTGTAACAAGAGCCATCAAAGCAGACTAATGTCAATTATAATCTACATTGGTACTATGATAACTAAGACATACAAATGTCCAATTCCATTGAATCCAAATTAACAAGAGCCATCAAGAAATAAATGGAATAATATTATAATCCTGTTGGCCATCTGATGCAGATCTGAAATTCCCAACAAATCAAAAGGAAGTGCCATTCATACAAAATGTAACCATATGATTCCTTCAAAGAAAATAACATAGACCCTGGACAGACATAAGAGCTTTATTCTCACAGGTGGACCCACGCAAAGAAGGTCTAGTAACCAGTCCAACAGGCTGCAGTCTGGAAGCAAGTTGAAGCACTTGCAGTGATGATGACACGGTTAAAATGAAATTTCAAAAATAAATTGAAAAGTTGTTGACATATTCAAAAGAAGAGGTAAATGGAGCAAATCAAAGGCCGGATACCCGAAAAGCAAAACGCTGCAACGCGGCCTGCAAATGATAAGGCCTCCAGACATTTCAATGAAGAAATCATTTAACCCTCCTTTTTCCAACACATAATTCAGATTATGGTAATACTGTGTTCATCTGTAATATTTCCAGCACATAATTCAAATTATGGTAATACTATGTTCATCTGTTATATCTCTTGATTCTAACCTTTAAAAAAATGAGTAAAGTCAAAACAAAACGCTGCAACCTCACCTGCAAATGATAAGGCCTCCAGACATTTTAATTGAACCCTCTTCTTTTTTCCAGAAGATAATTCACGATATCCTCAATTTTTTCATCTTAATACACAGAATCAAGACATATAATAGATTAATACACATAATTCAGAATCAAGACCTATAATAGATTGATACACAAAATCAAGAGATATAACAAATGAACACTATATTGCCATAACCTGCTGATTCGAAATCCCGAGTCTTCCAGATCGATGGTAGTCTTCCAACGAAATTATTTCCACCCATACAAATTGGTTATTTCCCAATATATCCACCACCATACCATGTGTTGCAACCCTGCAGACGGATTCCAGAGTTAATGAGAGTCTGGTAAAGCTCCGTCTCAGCCGGAGAGAAGAATGCATAGGCAGAGAAGTGATAGTCATTCAGGGATCTGCAGCCATCGCAACATCGATGATGTTAAATTTGTGAAGTAAAGCAGAGGCTATGGAAGTAACGATGAAAGGATCGAAAGGAGGAGGCAGGGGACAACTCTGCATATCCCACCAGAATGATGATCAATGGAATGTGATAACACTTCCAAGGAGATTGATCGCACTTCAAAGTAAATGGGAGCTGAACGGTTTAGAGGAATTGATCGACGGTTTAAGTTTTTGTAATCGTCTAACATCTAATCCTACGGTGTCCAAGGATGACAGGTAGGCAAAGAGGGGGATGGGTTTCAGAGGGAAACACCTTACGGCGTAATAATTTCTGGGATGGTTGACAATTTACGACATTGAGTTTGGAATGTGGAAACAAGTGTTTCTAGAGGAAATTTTGTAGACAACCTTGTTACTGGTAGAGAATCTATGCACGCTCCCTCTGGTTGGACAAGGCAGGTGCTGCAAGTGGATTTACTTTAGTGGGATTTATACATTTGAATATACATTTTGTATTTGGTTAACGCATCTTTTATTTTATTTTATTTTATCGTTTCTCCTCTCTCTCTCCCCCCTCCCACTCTTTCACCTATGCCCCCTCTCTATATATCCTCGCCCCCTCTCTCCCTCACTCCATCCCCTCTCTCTTCCTCTCCATCCCACCCTTTGTCTCTCCTTCTCCCCCTTCATACGTCCCTCTCCCTCCCTCTCTCTCTCTCTCTCTCTCT
>APFE030330755.1:0-10082 GCA_000404065.3 Pinus taeda
TTAAATTATTTAATTTAAATATTTTAATTTTTAACTTTAATTGAGTTGAGAGCTGCCGCTATAAGGTTATACGAGAATGTAATTGTCAAGTTAAAGAGAAATGAGAGGTGGTCGAAAGATATTAAGTGTAATATCGGAGTTAAACAAGGTTTCCCCCTCTCCCCTACCCTATTTGGCATTTACATCGACAAGCCAGAAGGTTGTTTAGAGGAAGCATGATGCGCTGGCACGATCTCAGCTGGGATAGTCATCATCCATCTTCTCTACACTGACGATATTGTTCTTCTGACAAGGTGCTCATCTGATCTTGATAAGCAACTTATGCTTCTTAAGGATTTCTGCTCTACCATGGGTATGATTGTTAACACCGACAAAACAAAAGTTATGATTATCAAATCCAAGAAGGACACTTAACCTAATTTTATGTATGACAATAGTAACTTGGAGGAAGTGTCTTCCTACAAGTACCTAGGAATTGATATTCATCACAAGCTCAATTGGAACTACAACATTGAGAAAATGATTAATGGGGGATGGAAAGCTTATTTTGGTCTTGAAAATAGTTGTAAAATGACAAACCTCATAATGTGGGATAGAAAGAAGTTCCTCTTTGAAACTTTAGTCATTCCGGTTATCTTATATGGTTATGAGGTTTGGGGTTGTAGCATCTCTAGAGAATCCTGGAGAAAGATTGAGCAAATCCAGAAGCGTTTTATGACGTATAACCTCAAAATTAAAAGCAACACACCCTATCATATTCTCCTTATAGAAGTTGGTTTTTCCTCTATCGAGAGCCTAGCTATGACTAGGCTTCTTTTGTAAAAGCACAAACTCAATAATGTAACAATCCAAAGTAAATATAAAATTAATTTCCTAATTAAAATTAGAATCAACAAATAAGTACATACCTGTATTACTTGATCAATGTCTGCCAGATGACAACAAGGTTTTGGGGACGACTCTCCACCCAACCATAGGTTCAATTGTGCAATGGTTTGCTACAACTGGCCACCCTCGAGCCCTCAATCAATGTACTACTGCCAGTGATTCCTAAGTCTTAGAATACCATTCTCCCAAGAGAATGAAAGATAGAATCTTGGAATGATGGAATGCAGGAATGCCTCTCATCTTCCTCACCATCTATTAAATAGAACAAACATTGGAAGGGGAACCACATGCACACACTCCATGTGTCTACATGCAACTTTCTTTTAATTTTTAGCTTTCTTGTTTTATTTCTATTTATTCTTATTAGGAGCTTTAGTATGGTTATTACTATTTTTATTTTTATTATTATTTATATTTCTTTATATATATTTTTAATATAATTTTTTAATTCAACATTTATGATTTATGATTTAATGATTTATTATATTTATTATTATATTTAAGTGATTTATTTATTATTATCTATTATTTTATATTATTAATTATTATTTTCGTATTATTTATTATTTATTACTAAGGGGAGGGATATTACATACTCTCCCACTTTAAGGAAATTTGTCCCGAAGTTAAGTTGAATTATTTATTATTTATTATTAAGGGGAGTCCCCAACACCCCAGGAAATCTGAAGGAATCTCTGTCCTTTTTCCCACTTTCGACACTAGGCATAAGCTTGACCCAATCTGCATCCTAGTCCAAGGCTGGTCCCAAGGCTCGCGTCCGACTCAGACCTCATCTGCCCCAAGGCAGGCATCCGATCCGGTACTCAATGACCCCAGGCATCTCGCAAAGTTGGCCCACTCCCTCCACAACTACTAAGGCGCACAACCCCAGGCATCGAAGTCCTTTACATCCCTTCCAGACTTCGGCATCCCAATCCAATAACAAGCACCTAGCCTAGAACATCAGGCACTTGGCCTCCTTAAGATGGTCCCATAGCCCTTCAAGAGCTATCCATCAAGAGCTACACAAGACAAAGGAACCACTGGCATATGTAGTGTTGATTGAGTTTGTCCCCTGCCCAAATGGTGTTACTTATTCTCCCTCGTGTGTATGGGTTCGCATAAGATCATCAAATAAATCATCTCTCTTACGCCATTTGTGGAGTCCTGTCAATCATCACACCTCAACATGCAACCAATGCATTAGCTATACCATCATAGTATCACAAAAGAATAATCCACATGTCAAGTCTTGCATGGCATCATGAGAACATTCATCATTGTTAATCGCAACATTATGAATAATAACGAACTACATGCTCACGCATGTCATAAATTTGTATGCAACTATCACATGCTTCACCTCATGAAATACCATCATAAGTTAGATCATCAACGTATTTGCATCAAAGATATATCATGACTTCACATAATAAGTGAACCACATGTCAATAAACCTCATATTATAGCATCATAATTCCTATGCCATGTTATGCATATCATATCCATCATGAGTATTAAACATTAAATACCTATCATCACGTAGTAAACGAATATGTTGATATATCTTGACATAATGTCATAATACCTATTCATATCACTATCATCATATGGATACATTATCACTATAAGAATCATCATATCATGAAACATCGTCAATATGGTTTCATCAAGTTGTCAATTACTTTTCAATGATCACTTCTTTCAACTAGGAAGTTGATCATTTACACCATCATATAATTATCTAAGTACATCGTTAAATTTCGCATGAGCCTCATCATCTTGAGTCTTAATCTCTTGAGGAAATTTTGGTGAAATTCATTGTTTAAGATATTACTAGTTATACCATCATTATCTCAAAATTAAAATCCCTTGGTTTTGCATCCATTTACCCTTTGGCTTACCAATTCCAATATCACTATATGCAGACACTAGGTCATCATGATTTCATTGTTTTATCATGCTTAATTTACTGGTATGAGGGTTTGTTGATCCATGTTGACTTATACATATATCACTTAACAATTATCATTTTCATCCACCAAAAATATTTCTTATCTCGTCAAGTTCCTATCTCAATACCATTTGATTGCTTTATTGTAAATTCACCCTTCTTCAAGTTGGACAAGAGATTCTTGTATCTTTAGATTTTTGAAACAGTTGGAAACACTACTATCATCATTGTCCATGAAATTTTTTAAATGTGAGGTGTTATGTGGAAACAACCTCTTTTAACTTTATGGGAAGTCCTGCTCATGAAACAATGAGTGAAAATTAGTCAAGTACAACCTCTATTAATTGACTTTCACTTCTTTTGTCACTATGTACACAATCCTTCTCAAGGTATCCTTATAAAATTTCTAGCAACATTCCTTCCTATATCTCCCTCGTTTATTATCACTTGGTCATCATGCAACTTCACACCTTCACATTTTTAAAATATGTAGATCATCATTATGACCATTACCAATCATGTTTCTCACTCCACTCATCAATACCTTTAAAAGAACTTTCTTCTTGATAGAACATCCCTTCATCTCCTACCCATTATTCATAGATATATTCCGTAAGAATGTCCTTCACTATTATCATGATTATTCAGCTTCATTAGTTGATTATCAATAATTTCTTCTTTATGTGCATCATCCTTAGATAGACCATTTAGTGATACCTTTAGAGTACCAAGTTATGTTTCTTCCATTATGTTCCAAAATAGGTTGCCTCTTCTTACTGGTTTCTTACCCTTGTTGTGGTACTTCTTCTCTACCACCTTAAGCATCTGATCCACGTTGGCCATAATCACATGAGCTATCATTAGTTATCATCCTTAAAAAATTGCAAGTTTCTCCTTTCCATTTCTCCTTAGACAACTTTTATCCACTATATGCAATTAACCTTGAATCACGAAACCTCATGTAACTTATACTCAAAACTAAACTGAAATCATAGGGTACGATTTAGATGTATCATAACGTTGAAACCATAAAACATGACTTAGTCTGTCTTAGCTAAGTAAGCACTCCAAATGGGTTCACAACATCTTAATCGTCAAGATCATATTGAGAGAATTGTGTTCTTGTAATAATAGACCAGAGAAATACCAAGCCACTGCTATTGCTAAAGAACAATGAGAACAGTAATCCAACCCAGATAATTAGTGAATAATATGATCAGCATTCAAGGACTACTAGATCAGATTGAATAATGAATAGATGCAAGTGAACAACGATCATTTAAAGGTAATAAGATATCAGAGTTTATCCACTGTGAATTAGGACATATTTCATTATTTAAGAGCACTTTAATTGGTGACAAATTTCAACATAAATTATCCAAATACTTCAAGTGTTATGTAAACTGTGGCATAAAATGAACCGGTGGTGAGTAGTTACACCAGCATTAAAGATTTGTTCCTCCACAAAAACATGCCAGTATACTGTCTGAATAGTGCAATATTTCAGAGAATTATACATCGTCAATTATGGGTAGATTATCACCACCCAAGATTACAAGATTATATACTTTTCCCATGAATTAATGAGTCATTAAAAAAAATATACCTTTAATTATGGGACTCTATGTCACACCTTTAACCGTTGTAGTTGATTATAACACTTTTCATTTTATGAAATAGCGTTTAGGAAATGATACAAACAACTCAAGAAAATGAGATAGTGGTTTTACCATGTAATGAGATTCTAATGAGAGTAGAGAATCACCGAGGAAAGAACTGGTATTCAAACCAAGAATCTGCTGTCTATGATGATGCATGAGAAAAACCAATGAGGAACTAATGAGTGCATCAGACTTTAACTTATACCGGCCAAACACTTACAATTGATATTCCAAAATAAATGGTAATACCCTTGGAATTTCAGGTCTCACTTCTAATATCATACTTTTATAATGATTCTAAAGAAATAAGTTGGTTGTAGTTCGTTTAAAAGTATATCAATCTACCAAAGCCAGATCAATTATCAAAATATAATGAATAGAAAGTTGAAGTATTGTAAAAATAAAAGAAGGTTGATATAGAGACCTTGTATGAGAAATAAAACACTACTGTAACTCAATATCAAGATTCATCACTTGAAGAAGAATAAAATAAGAACCAATATACTAAATAATTATTATCAGTGTCATAATAATAGGGTTAATAAGTTATCCTTATTATCAGAGTTTATGAGTTTTAATAAGATATATTTTATCATAAATTATCAACAATCACAATAATTAAACCATAAATTACAATAAATTATCAACAATCACAAATTTTGTAGTATAAAACCATTGAAAACATGAGTTAGAAGGTACTAATGATGTTAGAATGAAACTTAGAGAATTGTCTCAATGTCGAATGACTAAAGCTTAAGAATTTTGGTGGCATTATTGTGTTAAAAAATTACTTGAATTTCGAAAGAAAATTTATTCATCATTATATGTCACACCAATACAGAGTCATGATTTACCCGGATGCGGGTGTCAACATGCATTAAAGGGAGCCATGTGCCAGCCACGCGTAGAGGACAGCGGGCCGATGCACATGCGGTTTGATATGGTGTTCCAAAGGGTGGTAATGAATAGCATTCAATGCTATTCAATTCGGCTTCTGTCCCAAGGAAACTCCGAGGGAATTTACAGAATGGCTGCCAGAACTTTAGATACTGTCTGTTTATGTGCGCAGGAGAGGAATTGGGGCTCTGAGGCGGAAGGAGGTGACGGACAGGCAAGGAAAGAGGAGGGAGGCATAGGTGGCAGCAAGCCTCCCCTCAAGGTTCAGTTCTGTACTGTGTCGGCGTCTGGTTCATGGCATTCTCGGGAGGTTGCGGTAAGGAATAAGCAAAGGTCTCGTCCAGTAGTGGTGCTGCACCGCGGAAGCGGGACCTCTCCGGCAAACGATTTCGAAATTCTCAATTGAGAGGTGGATAGAGAAGCAATTGCGGCATTGTTTGATCTTCAGGTGGCGAGAGAGCACCCTTCACATCCCATGGCTCCTCGTCTGCACGCTACTCCTCGCCGTGGACGCAACTATGGGCAGAGGGGAAGCTCTGGAGGCAGGGGCAGTCAAAGCCCATGACGCATTTCTCCCCTTGCTTGTGCTTCGCCCCCTTCAATTGGGTCGGAAGACTCGGGATACGCTATCAGCAACACTGTGCAGTCGGCGAAATTCAAATTCAGACGCAGGACCAACAAACCCATCGTCTCAGCTCTTGTTACAGTTATTTTCTCTGAAGAAGAAGAGGAGGAGGGAAGCTTGAAGGAGGAAACCGAGGAACCGACGCCTTCTCCCTCGGACAACTCATCGCAGAGGAGGGGAATGGAAGATAGCTCTTACATTCCTTCATCTCAGAGCAGGCTTGAAGAAGACAACACTTTTGCACACTCTGAGGAGCAGGCAGAGGTGCTAAAGGAGATAGGAAGCATGAAGGACAAGGACACCATGAGCATTGCTCAGCAAACTACTGAGGATCCACAAGCAATGGACGTCACCAAGAAGGCTTCACCCCAGAAGCAAGCCTTGGACAAGGAGCCTGATAACTCCTTTGCTAATATCCTTTACCTCAAACTGCCGCCAGGAATCCTAACACCTGAAGATATCCCGGCCGGGATGGAGGTCACCTGGGAACGATATCCGGACAAGGAAGCCGAGCAATGTTCAAAAAATCTCAAGTAATCATCGCCATTCTGCGGGTAAGGTCTTCGGCTCCTGGTCTGGGGGTAATATATATGTTCTGTTCTGTTTATGCGTGTTTTGATTTTGGCATTTTGGGATCGGCTACATCTGTTTGGTGACCACGGCGCAGAGTACCGAGGCTGGCGACATTTCCAGAAGAGTAAGCATATAATCTCTGTATTTTTGACCATGTCTTGCATTTTTGTAGACTTCCAAGCCTGTAATAACTTTATCCTCTGCTTTGAAGTGTATTACTGTTGATAGCATTTTGTCTCATGTTCCTTACAATCAGCGGAACATGCTTTTTTGTGAACAGTTTTGAAAGAGAGTTGCTCACTCACTCTCAGAGGTTAAATCCTCTTGTAAATATTTTTTCAGTTTCTTTAATATAATAGTTTAGTCTTTGCCCATAAAAAAAAAAAAAAAAAAAAAAAAGAAGAAGATACAGAGTCATGATTTTTAAGGATAAAGATAAATTGAAATTTTGTGCTGTAGAGTGAAATATTTAAGTATCAGTTTAAGCAATCATAACTTATGTTGGAAGAATTAATGAATTGATTTTAACAAAATAAATCGTTAAACAAATTTATTGAATGTATCTTGAGATTCTTATGGCTATTAAATGATTATTCTAAGGGCCTTAAGAAATCAAACAACCAAATAAATATTCCAACAGAAACACACCATAAACAAGTAGAGACACGACCACCTGACCCAAAATCGGATCAAATGACTGGGAAGGTTATGATTAGGTTACATTACTCTTTCAGTTAAATACTTTATGTAACCCTGTCCAGAATAGAGGATAAGAGAGCTTATGCGCCAAAAGCAAAGATCTATTATCTTCTTGTGATTTCAATGCTCGAGTTAAAGTTTTCAATAGTTTTAATTTCAACCTATACTCTCATATGATCAACATGAAATGATGTTAAAGTGGGAGAGTATGTAATACGAAACAGTTCATGCAATTATATTGTGCATAGTGAACTGATATTTGATTGAAGGAAACTCTATAATGTAATTAAAGAGGAAACATGCCTATGGAGATCACTCAGACTCGACATCTGGCAAATTGGAGTCAAAAGATTCAAGTCATCAGATCAAACTATAGGCCCTAAGAGTTGAACCTAAGCTCTGATACCATATGTAACAATCCAAAGTAAATATGAAATTAATTTCCTAATTAAAATTAGAATCAACAAATAAGTACATACCTATATTACCTGATCAATGTTTGCTAGATGACAACAAGGTTTTGGGGACGACTCTCCACCCAACCGTAGGCTCAATTATGTAATGGTTTGCTACAACTGACCACCCCCAAGCCCTCAATCATCGTACTACTGCCAGTGACTCCTAAGTCTTAGAATACCATTCTCCCAAGAGAATAAAAGATAAAATCTCAGAATGATGGAATGCAGGAATGCCTCTCATCTTCCTCACCATCTATTAAATAGAACAAACACTGGAAGGGGAACTACATGCACACACTCCATGTGTCTACATGCAACTTTCTTTTAATTTTTAGCTTTCCTGTTTTATTTCTTTACTTTTCTTTTGATTTTTAGCTTTCTTGTTTTATTTCTATTTATTATTATTTAGAGCTTTAGTATGGTTATTACTATTTTTATTTTTATTATTTTTATTTATTCTTGTATATATTTTTAATATTCATTTTTTATTTAACATTATGATATATTATTTTATTATTATTATTAAGTGAATTTCTTTTTTTTTTTTTTTTTTTTTTTGTCGGTGGGCGGGACTCTCCGATTACATGGTCCATTAAGTAACCCCTCAACGGGGGAAGTAGCCCGAGAATTGAACCCAAACTTCCGGTTCGGTGAGACTTTTTCCACGCCATTGCCGCTTGAGCTTGAACCCCCATGTGAGCAAAATTTTGATTCCTGGGAGGGAAAGATTTGAGCCTTTCCTTACCTCCTCCACACTAAATTAACCATTTACCAACTATTGCCAACCAATTTCTTAAGTGTAATTATTTATTATTATTTATATTTATGATTTTTTATTATTATTTATTTTATATTTTTATTTATTATTAAGGGGAGGGATATTACAAATAACATAGGAGACCATAGACTTCCTAAGCTAGCTTTAAATTCCAGCCAAAACCACCTAAGGCTCAAACGAGGTTGGTATAAAGACACCAAGGCTTGGTTAAACCATTGGGAGATCGATGAGAATGTTGCATTGCAAAACATTAATAACAGTAAAAATATTGTTACTTCTAAGTTCAAAGAAAAAATGTGGTGTGAGAAAGATTTAACAGCTAAAATAAAATTAAGATATTATAAGGAGGTCATCAACCCCACCCTAGAAGATCAAAAGTATCTCTCTATTTTAACTATCTCAAAGAAGAAAATTAATATAGCAAAGATTAGAACGAATTCTCATGAGCTCCATAGTGAAACAAGTCGTTAGGCAGTTCCTAAAACGCCATGGATGGAAAGGATCTGCCATATTTGTGAGAATAGGAGCATCGAGGATGAAAACCACTTCCTCTTAGAGTGCCTTGCGTACAACCACATTAGATCTCAGTTTCACAATCTTTGTTACAATACTGACCTTCCTAGCCTTTTACAATGTCAAAATTATAGTGAGCTCGAGAGGTTTCTCTCCAAGCTTTTTGAGCATAGGAATAAAATCTTAAATCAAAATAAATAACTTGTTTCTTTAGGTCCAATAGACCAAGTTTGGTCTCAACGGACATTAACCATCATCATCATCATCATCAAATAATTTGAAAATATATTTTTTAAAAATATTATAAGTTTTTTATTATTTTAATTTAATTAATTAATAAATAAATGTTTTTAATATCTTAAAATTAAACTAAACATTATTATAAAATTATTACTATTGAATTTAGGCTTCTGTGATCTATATCAGGTGATTGAGAAGATTTTCGGCAAACCAATGACTATATTTGACCAGGAAACGACTATATTTGACCGGAAAACTACACTGGACTAAGAGATAAAGATAGGGAAATTCAATTAATTCAAAAATTAGTTTTGTTATATTTATTACTATATTTGATTAAATTTAACTGTTTATATTTAATGAAAATAAACTAATGATATATTTATTATTATTATTAAAGCTATATAGATTAAATACAAACTAATATTATTAAATGAAATAATAAAGAAAAATTAATAAGAAAATTTAAAATTGATTATTAAAGGCTAACTTATTAAATTTAGGCTTCTGATCCATATCAATTTTGAGAAGAATCTTCCGCGAAAATCACATAGAGATATTTTTGTCGACACGTTTCGAACCAACTAGTGTGGTTCATCGTCAGGACAAGTTGAATGAGCAGATCTTGCTATGCAATATAAATAGATCGGGCAAAATATCTAATGACCAAATTTCTAGATCAAGTAACGGCTAAAATGACAACAGCTAGATTTGACCGGGAAACGGCTAGTTTGACTATGAAGGGTATAAACATAACTTATTCAAATAAGTTAATTCGGTTATTAATTTTCTTATT
>APFE030330756.1:0-15006 GCA_000404065.3 Pinus taeda
GCTTTTGAAACAATAACCCAATATTTCAGATCTTAAGATATTCAACCCAAAAGCATACACAAGCCAAATGATCTCCTTTGCTTTATATAGGCAAGCTCTTCCTCAAATCATGGACCAATACCATGGGCCAAAACTATAATAACACAATACCATGAACCTAATACTTGGGGTCAACACTTTTGGATGCAATACCACGGACCAAAACCATAGGATCAAAAACTGTCGGACTAATACCATGAACCAACCATGAAAGTGTGTGAACTTTCCTCCACATGAAATAAACTTTTCTCTACATAAAATTCCGTGAACTTTTCTCCACATGAAATAAACTTTTCTCTGCATAAAATTCCATGAACTTTTTTCTTCATGAAATAAACTTTTCTCTGCAGAAAATTCCATTAACTTTTCTCCACATGAAATAAACCTTTCTTTGCATAAAATTCCGTGAACTTTTCTGCACTGTAATTTATCATGTGAGATGAGTGGGTTGCCATCAAGTACAACATATGTATCATAATGCCAACAATCTCCCCCTTTGGACTTGATGGCAACCTCAAAAACTTCAGCGACATTCTCCCCCTTTGACATCAAGGGCAAAGGGTTATGCTCCCCCAAGAACATGCTCCCGCTGAATATGAACCAGATCTGCAAAGAAGAACCATAAACCACCAGACACCATGAATGACCAAGAAAGAGATAGAGACATATTGCAGCTATATTCAGACCAGCTCCCATGATCTCCCTTTGTACATCCTCCATAATGCCAACAATGCATTATATTCTCCCCCTGAACCTGTGCCACAACCCAGCACATGTACGCATATACCCCAGATGAATCATGCGTACAACCAAACACAGAAGAGTCTCAACAATAAGATGATGCATCAACAACCCCCAGCTTTTGCCTGAGGTATTCAAAGTCTCCCTGGGCAATGGTTTGGTGAGAATATCAGCAACTTGTTCCTTAGAAGGAACATACTCCAACTTGACCTTTTGTTCAAGCACTTGTTCCCAGAGGAAATGATACTTGATTGGTATGTGCTTGGTTTTTGAATGCATGACATGATTCTTTGAGATGCTAATTGCACTTGTGTTATCGCATAAGATAGAGACAGGTGGTGTACAAGTGATTTGAAAATCCTGCAAGGTCTACATCATCCAAAGGAGTTGAGTGCAACAAGATGCAGCAGCAACATATTCCGCTTTAGCTGTAGATAAGGCAATCCAAATTTGTTTCTTGCTGAACCAAGATACTAATCTGGAACCCATAAAGAACGCACACCACTTGTGCTCTTCCTGTCATCCACGCTTCCAGCCCAATCTGCATCTGTATAAGCATGAAGTGTGAGATCTTTATCTCTAGGATACCATAAGCCATAATTTTGTGTCCCTTGAAGATATTTGAAAATTCTCTTCACTGCCTAAAGATGCATCTCCTTTGGATTTGCCTGAAATCTTCCAACTATTCCTACTGCATGCATGATGTCCGGTCGGGTGCCTGTCAAATAAAGTAGATTTCCAATCATAGATCTGTAGGTTGGTTGATGTACTACTACAGATTCATCATTTGCACTGAGGCTACATCCTGTGACCATGGGTGTACATACTCGTTTTGCATCTTCCATGCCATATTTCTTCAAGATCTGTTTGATATACTTGGTTTGAGATAAAAAGATTCCTCCTTCCTTTTGTTGGATTTGCAAACCAAGGAAATATGTCAGTTCTCCCAGCAAGGACATTTCAAATTCTTTCTGCATGACCAAGGCAAACCTTTGACTCATGTCTTCTTCATTGCTGCCAAAAATAATGTCATCTACATACACAACAAGTATTAGCAATTTGTCATTTTCAATTTTTATATAAAGATTGCTATCTGCTGATCCTTTTGAAAAACCTTGTTGATGAAGATATTTGTCCAAATGATAGTACCAAGCCCTTGGAGCTTGTTTAAGACCATAGAGAGCCTTTTTCAATCTGCATACAAGATTTGGATCATTTCCAAGAATGAAACCATCTGGCTGCTCAATGTATAGTTCTTCTTCTAAGTCTCCATTCAGAAAGGCTGATTTCACGTCCATTTGAAATACTTTGAACTTTTGAAAGCTTGAGAGAGCAAGGAACATTTGAATGGCCTCAAGTCTTGCAACAGGAGCAAAAGTTTCTTCAAAATATATTCCTTCTTGCTGTGCATACCATTTACAAAGAAGTCTGGCCTTGTTTCTAATTACTTCCCCATTTTCATTCAACTTATTTCTGAAGACCCATTTTGTCCCTATAACATTCTTATCCTTTGGTCTAGGAACCAACTCCCATGTGTTTTTCTTTTCGATCTACTCAAGTTCTTCATCCATTGCTTTGACGCAACATTCATCTTTGCATGCCTCTTTTACATTTTTTGGTTCAGTAGAGGAGAGTAATGCCAAATAGATTGAAGCTTCTGCAATTGTTCTTCTTGGTTGTACACCTGCTTCCTTTTGCCCCAAAATCTGAGATTTCAGATGATTCTTCTGAACATACCTAGATGGAGTCTTCTCTTCTATCCTTATCTGTTCCTCTGGTGCCTCTTGAGGTTCTTCTTCATCATATGTCTGATTTGGAGAGTAGTCTTCATCTTCTTCGATATCTTCATGATTTACTTGCCTGGGGATGTATCCTTTTTCATCAACCACTACGTCAATGCTGTCAACAATTCTTCCAAGTCTATTGAGTGCTATAGGGAGAATATCCAAGGAGAATGCCTTCATCCGCTCTAGGTTCAAGTTTTCCAAGATGTTCATCTATATTCTTAATATAGCATTTGCTCCCAAAAATTTTGAAATGCTTTACCGAAGGAGTTTTACCATACCAAAGCTCATGTGGAGTTTGAGTGATGTTCACTCGGACATTTTTTTTGTTGAGAATAACAACTGCAGCATATGAAGCTTTACCCTAGAAGGTTGTGGGAGTTCCAGACTCATCAAGCATAGCACGGGCCATTTTTTGGACAGTTCTATTCATCCTTTCCATCACTCCATTTTGCTGAGGAGTCCTAGCTGTAGAGAATTCCCTTCTTATTCCATGCTCTTCACAGAAATCGAAAAATTCATTTGAGGTAAACTCCCCACCTCTATCGGATTTGAGACATTTAATTTTGTAATCTAATTCATTTTCAACCAAGGCTTTGAAGGATTGGAATTTTTCGAATGCTTTGTCCTTGTGCTTCATAAGTCCTAACCAAACCATCTTGGAGAAGTTGTCAATGAATAATATAAGGTATTCTTCTCCTCGAGGTGACCTTGTCCTAAATGGACCACATACATCTGCATGAACTAGCTCAAGAGGCCTACTGGCTGATCCTTCCTTCTCAGGGAAGTTAGTTCTAGTTTGCTTCCCAAACTGACATGATTTTCATATGTTGTTGTCTGGAATTTTGATGTCTGGAAGACCACGAACTGCCTGGTACTTGCAAGCTTTCGTTATTTGTGAAAAGCTTAGATGCCCCAACCTCCGGTGCCATAACCAGTGTTCATCATTCTTACTCAAATAACAATGTTGTTCTCCTTCTTCAAATATGTATAGATTGTTTAGAGTTCTTTTGCCTTTGATCACTGTTCTTCCTGTATCAAGATCATGAACCCTGCACCCATCTGATCGAAATATCACCTCGGTCCCATTATCGCACATCTGACTGAAACTCAATAAATTATGTTTCAAGCCATCAACATACAGAACATTACCAGCTTTGACATCCTCTTTCAACTGAGCAATGCCTTTTCCTTTTATGGCTGCTAGGGTATCATTTCCAAAAGAAACTTTCTTTCCCTTTTCTAAAGCAGTATATGATTCAAGGTTTTCTTTATCACCTGTCATATGCTTCAAACATCCGCTGTCGATGTACCATTGATTTTCTTGTTCGTCCGCATATAAAGCTATCCCACATCTTTCTGGTTGTGGTTCCTTGATTCTCCATGTTTTGGCACTTGAGGTTTGTTCCTTCTGAGTTGTCTTCCAAAACCTGCTCCTACATTCAGAATCTTCATGACCAAAATTATTACAAATAGAACATTCAATTTCACTTTCAAGGGCGGAAAAGTTGTTATAGGTCCTCTTTGTGATTGCAGGCATACTTCTTTGTTTTTTGAGATTCTCTAGTCATGATTGTCTTATAGGAAACACATTGAGTTGCTTTGTGACCAAAGTTATGGCAAGAGAAACATTGGCCATTGAAGGAATTCCTGTGACTATCATCCAACCGATTATAGTTTCTACTGCCGTCCATTCTTGAAGAAAATTGAGAATATTTTACCTGTGGCTGGTTGTAGCATCTGTTTGTCCTTAAGGTAGCATGCCCCCGATTTTCACGATAGTCTTTGTTTGTCCTTGAAGAAAACTGTCCTTGATTTACCTGATGATTTCTATTAGGCCTTTGCTCACTCCTTGCTGCATCAAGATAACTTTTAGAGATGGAAGCTTGAGATGCTTCTCCATTATACCCCAGACCTGTCTTGATTAGAGGGGAACGCTGCACACTAATAATCTCATCCAAGGTTTCAGATCCTTTAACAAATTTAAGATTAAGGGCCTTTGTTTTCTTAATTTCTTTTCTAAGGCCAACAATTTCACATTCTAACTTCTCAAGAGATTTTTCTTTCTCAGCAAGTTGAGATTGTAGAGAGTCAATGATCACATTACTTTCATCTAAACATCTTTTGAGTCTAGTAATCTCATCATAAAAACCATCCACATCTATAGCATCCATGTAATCATCATCTTCAAATGCCATTAAAAGATTATAGTGGTTACCTCGTTCATCTTCATTGCTCTTTGATAGTCCATCACTATCTTCATGAGTGTAGTAGCATTTCTTATTTGCATTCTGTTTATTGTTCCATCTAATAGGTTCCTTCCCCTTGTCAATCTTATCTTTGTGAGGAAATTTGGCAGCATAGTGACCTACTCTTCCACAAGCAAAGCATTTGAATGGTAACTTACCTCGGAAACGTCCAGTGCCCCGTTGAAGATTTTTGACGAAATTTGATTCTTCTTCTTCTTCTGATATGTGTCCAGAATCATAGTAGTTTCCTTTGCCAAACTCCTTGAAGGCATCTTCTCTCCTGTCTGATGGTCCACCTTTCCTCATTTCATAAGCAGTTAGAATTCCATGCAGCTGTGACATTTTAAGGTCTTGAAGCTTTTCCTTTTCTTCTATAGCAGAAACTTTAGACTCAAACCTAGGGGACAAAGATCTTAGAACGTTTTCAACTACAACAGCCTCCCTTACTTCTTCACCCAAATTTTTCATACAATTTACAATCTCATCTACACGAAGAAAATAGTTAGCCACACTTTCATCATTATACATTCTGATATTTTCATACTGAATTATGAGAATTTGGAGTTTTGCCCTTTTTACCTGTTCATCTCCTTCATAGCTCAGAACAATCTTGTCCCATATTTCCTTAGCAGATTTATACTGCATGACTTTGACAAATTCAGATTGTGATAGACATCCCAATAGAGTATTGACCACCTTTACATTTGTTTCATATTTCTTCTTCTAAGCCGGATCTGTGGGAGTTGATGCTGGAAAAGTATACCCTGTATCGATGATATCCCATACTTCAGTACCCAGAGATTGAAGATAGGCAGTGACTCTTACCTTCCAATATATGAAGTTTGTCCCATCAAAAATTGGTGGCCTGATTGATGCTTCCCTCTCGTAGTTTTCTCATGAATGAAATATCTTCCTTCAAAGCGATCAAGCTTCTTCAGAAGGACTGCTCTGATACGCATTGTTGGAAATTAGTAACTGAGAGGGGGGGTGAATCCAATATTTATCAAGTGCAAATAATTCTTTTCCCAAAACAAATTGTATAGCTAAACTTCAGTTAATTTCAACACGCGTATATACGCAACTATTCAGAAGTAAAACCGCGGTATGACAGAGCAAACTTTTAAATTACTTAATACTTTCTTAAAAGATGATTGTTAATCTGAGTGGGCAGCATCAAAATAATAGTAACCAGAAGATAGTTAAGAGGCAAGAAAGACAGTCACACATAAGAAACAGATAATAAGGTGGAAACCAAATGTGGGTGAAAAACCACCTGCTGCAGTATTCGTCTCTATTCTTTCTTTAATTTAGGAAACCTTATGTTTTACAAATGTACTGGTGCAGTCCTTTACCAGTACGCAGGCTACAACCTGCAGAGAGCTACAACTCTCTCTCATTTTCCAGCTTCTCCTGGAAGGGAGCTACAACCCCCTTTAGCTCTTGTACTAGCCAAGATACTAGTACGTAGGTGCTCACCTACAGAAGGCTACAACCTTCTCTTTCTTCCAGGGACCACGTTTCATCAATTTTTAGACTGGATCCATGAACATCAAACAATCATCAAGAATCAACCAATCTCCTTTTCACAAATTAGATCTGAATCAAGTAGATATTCTTCTTACATCTGTACCCAAAACACAGTACCATAAACCATACACCAGAAAACAGAACCCAGAACACAGCAGCAATAGTCAGAAGCAGCTAGATCACAACTTAGATTATATACGCTATTTCAACAGCCTGAAACTAGCGTGCATACGCTTCTGTGTATGGAACAACCTGTGTATATGCTCCTTTACTTCATTGAAACTGCGTGTATATGCGTCTTCACCTTACTGAACCTGCGTACAGATCTTATGAAGGATAATTCACTCTTTCAACTATTCAATCACTTATTAACCCAAATTATCAGATAGATCAAGCAAGCGCCATATCTAGCAAATCAAAATCATACAAAGATACTATCATTCAAGCTTAAAGATTATGACCCATGAATAGAACTTATCCTCCTTTTGCGCTAATGTTCCTTCTTCATTTAGATCCAGATCTGCACCATTACTAATATACCAGCTCTAGCACTTTTTCAGATGTTCAATAATAATTCAGATGATTCTTTGCCACATGATCTCCTTCCTCTTTTATAGTCTTAGTCCTTCCTCAATACCATGGTCCAAAACCATAACATTTGAATACCATGAACCCAAAACTAGGGATCAACACATCTGTCGAGACGCCTTGGTCCGAAACATAGGTTCAAATTCCAAGGACTAACTACCATGGACCAAAAATATGATCCCCAACATATACGCGCTTTTGTAATGTATAACCTGCGTGTATACGCGCCTTTGTCTAGATGAACCTGCAAATATGTCTTTTTCTTCTTTCTGAGTGCCTGAACTGAGATCTGTTACCAAAGAGAGTTGCCATCAAGGACAAAACCTGTGCCATAGCTCCAAACCTGTGCCATAATGCCAACATTCATATGCCTAGGAATATGATGATATGTAATGTAATCAAAATTTATTTCTAAGATATGAATACACAAATACATTCTCAATATATGAGGGTTTCTGACATAATATTTCCCGTTGAGTTGAAGAACAACAAGTTGTGAATCAAGGTTGACAACCAATTCCCAAATGTCAAGAGCAATGGCTTCTGACAATAGTTTGATAACTATGCTATACTCAACCATGTTATTAGTTATTCGACCTAAGTAAATACCTTGAAGATCAATCAACTCACCATGGGGGTCATAAATGGCTCATGTCGCAAAGGATAGATTCTGGGTACTACGACAAGCACCATGAACGAAATGGATTTGAGGATTCATGTAAATCTATAAAGCAGGCAAAGACATTGTAAGCAAGAAATCTGTTTGAAAAAACACACCAAACCACACTGCACAAAGATTAATAACACACTATTGTACGAAAGTATCCATGCAAGATGACTCGGACATAGTACTTTTTGAGATACAACCCATTACAAGGCTTGTGTAAGGGATTTCCCTAATAATCAATTAGCTCATAGGAACATTCTTGTAACACACATTTAATAATGTAGGGCCCATGCCACATTGGTTCGAATTTACCTGTCCCCAACTTATCATTATCTTGATCATACAGTAAAACCAAATCACCCTCACAAAAAGCATGCGAGGAGAATAACTGATCAAAATGAGACTTAAACCACTTTTTCTGTTCTTCAATGACTAAAGTAGCAAGACGAAGAGATTCATCCAATCATTCTAAGTACAAGAGGTTCTCTTGTTGAGGTTAGGTCTTGGGGAGAAGTTCAACAATAAAGCCAAGGAGATGTCCAGATTCGATGTAGAAGACACACTTATGCAGATTCAGCCGCATGTGATAGGCTCTACAGTGAAGAAATATTTGTCGGAGATGATCACGATGATCATGGCACTTATGTGAATGAGCGGAAAGATCATACAAGTAAAGTTGAACAATGTTTATAATGTCGTGCAACACATAAGACATCGCTCTTTGAATTGTAGCCCCAACATTCTTAAGGCCAAAAGGGAGTGTTTTATATGCAAAAGTCCCCCACGGATAGAGAAAGGTTATCTTATCTTGATCAACTAGTGCAATTCTTATCTAGTTGTAACTTGAAAAACTGCCCATAAAGGAAAATATTTCACTCCCAACACATTCATCAATTATCTGGTCTATAAAAGGAGTAGGGTAATTATCCTTTAGATATGCATGATTCAAGTCATGGTAATCAACATAAACGTGAATAGTGCCTTGTTTTTTTTGTCACTGGAACCATATTAGACACCCAATCTATAAGAGGGATTGGATAAATAAATCCATCTTTAAGAAGTTTTGTAACTTCACCATTGATGACGACCACTTTTGTAGGGTGCACTGGATGAAGCCATTGGCAAACGAGCCTCGCATGAGGATAAGTTAGAATTTTGTGCACGATTATAATTGGGTCAATGTCAGGCATTTATTCATATGACCACACAAAAACATCTCAGAATTCTTGGAACAGACGAGTATAAAGCTTGATCTCATTAAGAGAACAAGTTACACCAATATGGACATTTTCAACTACACCAAGGCTTGATAGAGATATCAATCAACATCATTTGTGTAATGTTACCCATTTTCCCTTCCAACCAAACTTTGTGAGTCATGATCGGAATTTGAAGTGGTTGGGTTGGGATCCAAGAAAATAACTTCTCAAGACAGGTATACATGACTGCTGGGTCACGCAAGAATGAGGAATGATGATGAGTGTCATTCCAAGGTACTTCCTCGAGAGAAATTACTTCCATGATACTTTCGTTAGAAATAAAGTCTCGGGTAAGGTATTGGGAGGTTCCAAAGAATCAAGCCACGGGGATTGAGAATACATGTCGATAGAGATATTTGAAACAATATCAGAGGATACTGAAGTCAAGGCCGAAACAATCTCCACATTATTAATTTCGGTAGTTCTTAATGGCATAACTTTTCCCCAAGTGTCAACAAGATCTGGTGAAGGAATGACCCAAGGATCAGACTTCACCAAGATCATGTTGACAAAGGAAACATGCAGAGGTGGGAGCAGAAAAATACCCATCAAGGCAAGATATTTAAAAATTCTGCCCCCCACACTTTCATAAGGACCACTGGTGTGCTTGACATAAGGAACATTTCCATCCGAGGAGGAAGAGGCAAAGAAGGATAGTTGTTCAACTATGACAAGCATCCCTTGATGGGGAAAACAAATCACGCGGAAAAGGGTGGAGGCCACAGTATGCATGGCATGGGTCCAACTCTGTTCGAGTAGAAGATTATAGTTAAGATTAGCATCAATAACATCTACTTCATTGTGTATTGTCTTACCCTGCAAAGTAATGGCAAGGTTAGGAAGGATACCATATGGTTGAGAATCATGCCCATCAAAGGCTTCCAATGTGTTAGGTGATTGGTTAAAATTAGGAGAACCAATTTCCTTCCAAGCAGCGACAGACATGATGTAGGCAGCACCACCTTCATCAATGACGGTCCTATGAATGGTTTTCTCATTTATGGGGACCTAAATGAGAAAGGAAATATGATGAGGTAAACACGGAATGTGGTTTTCGAGATCAAAATAAATAATATTAGAGTTAGTTGGATCAATACCTCGAATAGCCGACAGTAATGCTTTCCACTGAGATGGACAATTTTTAAGGACCTCGAGAGAAGACATGGATGATGGAACTTGAGCCAAATCCTCAACAATATTATAAGGTTGAGCGGTATGAGCATTCAGATTGTATGAGGAATTTCACATCACACCTCGAGAAGTTGGTCGAATGCCAGAATCAAGGTTACGCCACTCTATATGGAGAGGGCAGGAACTTGACAGGATGGACAAAGAAGGTTACTTTCTTTCTCTTTCCCTATTGTCGAGGTAGGCGTTCAATAATATTTTGATCTGGTAACCACATTGATAGGTGTATTCATCATGAACACTTGGGAACCTGGGGAAGCAGATGACTATGCTGGTCTACCATTTGGGCCTGCCAGGATGGAAAGGGCTCTTTTAGGAAAATGTGGGTTCCTTTGAGAAAATGACTAACTTCATATCGTCAAGGACAATATTTAGTATAGTGATCCTCCTCATAGATGAGGCATAGATACTTGGGTTTCCATTGAGAAGCATCACCAACAGATGAATTAGGAGGGCCCTATTTCAAGGCATCAGCTTTACCCTTGCCTTTGCCTTTATTTTTACCTTTAGAGGATTTGTCTACTGCGATAGACTGGATAGCATGAACCTCTAAGGTTTTACTAAGACTAGGTTAATTTCGAGAGGAATCATTAGGAGAAATGTTTGAGACCAAATTTTGTTTTGAAGAAGATTTTGCAAGGGTTTGGGACACTGAACCAATTACTCCATCAATAGGAGGTGTAGTTGGAGACTTGGATGTCACTAGATCAAATTATGGTCTAAACGCATCAAGTAACATATCATATAACATGCCATATTGTGAATAGATGAGATCTAGATACTGGGCATCCACGATGGCTTGTTCCTAGGTGACACATCCACCCATATCAATGTCCTCAACAACTTTTCTGATGAATGATTTGGTGAACCATTCAGTCAAAAATTGATTAGTGATCTCAAAATTGATCAGGCAATGCTGACGTCTCCATTCATGGATGTGATCGAAGATGTGGGTCACAGTGTCTTTCTTGAGTGACGTTAGATGTGTGCCAGTTTCATAGCAATCCAACAGCTAGAAATGTGTGAGAAAAGCCATAGCGAGAGTGCTAAGGTCATGATAGGTACTTGGAGGTAGTTTGATGTACCACTTGGCTGCAGCACCTGTGAGAGTTCATTGGAAAAGCTGAAGATGAATGGAATCATTAACGTACGAATTTGAGGAGCACTAGAGGTGATATGTAATCACGTGGGCTTATGGATCCTCTTTCTCTTTTCCTTCAAACTACAGAGAAACACTCAGAATCTTGGATAGAACCAGAGGCTAGTATGGTGAATGAAGAATATGATCATTCGTGACTCTAGACACATTTGGCAACTCCCATGTGGCCAAGAATGGAAATTGGGTATTGAAAAGAATTTGAGGCCTATAAGCGGGCCTAGACTGTGAAACCCATCCTTGTTGGTAAGGATTTTGTCCCCATAGTGGAGGGTTTTGTCCATATGGCATTTTATTTTTCCCCCACTATAGCTCACCTTTCCCGTAGGGAGGATTCTAACCTTGATGGTATTGAAATTGTCCAGCAATAGGCTACTAATAGGAAACATACAGGTTAAAAGGTTGTTGAGCTTATTGATCTTGAACATATGGATTTTGCACCTACTGCCCTTTGGCATAATGGTGTTGAACTTGTTTCCCCTAGACAAAAGGGTTTTGCACTTGCTATCCTTAGACATAAGGATTCTAGACTTGTTTCCCTTGGACATAAGGATTTTGCACCAACTTCCCTTGGACATAAGGATTCTGAACCTATTTCCCTTGGACATAAGGATTCTGAGCTTGTTTCCCTTGGACATAAGGATTTTGGGCTTATTGTTGCATGACTTGACCTTGACCTTGCCCCTGCAAAGGTTGACCCTATTGATTTGAGTATAAGGGTTTCTGCTACCTGGGTTGACCTTGTTGCTGCAAGGGTTGACCTTATGGTTGTAAAGGTTTTCCCTATGGTTTCAGAGGTTGAGCTTGCGAGGACATAGGCTGGGAGGGTTGAGAAACATACTGCAGCTGCAGCTGCAAGGTTTGTTACGACTATTGTAAGGGTTGGCACTGTAGTTGTTGCAGTTGTCCTTGTTGTTAAACTGTCTACCCTTGCTGCTGTAAGGATGGGCCTTGTTGCTATCAAGGTTTCCCTTGATCTTGCAAAAGTGATCCTTGCTACTGCAAGGGTACTTGGAGAGTTCCTTGAAAGTTTCCAAATTGGATATGACCATACCCACCAAGCGCGGCAGACGGACTACGCTGAACATAAGGTCTAGTTTGAGGGATGTAAGGTGGATGCACCATCGGTTGTGAACCATGTGGAACATAAGGAGTTTGGAATTAAACCCAAGCCACATAAGACTACTGATATTGGACATTACTTGACCCAGAAGGACCAATAAGGTTTAGTTGTTGGTATTAGACATTACTCAATCTAGTAGGACCATTAGGGTTTGGAATAACACCAGAAGAGGGCTAGTTCATTCCAACCATGTGAGCTTGTGATCCACTCAAATTGGTTGTGCTAGACATCATAGAAACATTCAGAGTATTCCTCCTAGTCAGTGGCACGACTTGTCCACTTACCGGAGGGATCGAAGAACTAACAGAGACTTGACTTGAAATCATCGGCTGAATTGGATGAATGACTTGGACCGATGCTAGAAGTATATTTGGAACGGTGGGTTGCACAGACATTGAAGTGAGTGTAGAATGCACCCGAGAGTTCACATTATGAATGAATGGACCTAAGGTAGGCATGGCACTAGACAACCAAATAGGGTTGTGATATCATGAAGAGGCACTGAGGGTTCTTGCCACCAACTGAGCTAACAAAACATAATCATTAGGTAAATCAGGATAAACACATGTCCAAACACTTCCCATGTAACGGAAACCATTATGAGGGAATGGATATCCCTTCCCATTGAAAATGTGAGGAGTGTGTGTAGCAAACACTTCTGAGTGACCCAAAGAGGAGACTAGGATCTTGCCTCCTGATTCCATTGGTGGAAACAAACAATGATGGACAATCGAAGATGTTTGAGGGGATAATTCCAAAGGAGCACCCAACTGACCATACAGATTGTGTGGATGCTATGGTGATATCACAACAAGATTGAACAAAGGATTTAGAGGATAAACAACCAGTCCTAGCTGACCTTCAAAAGTCATCGAACTCTCGGGAATCTGGACAGTGTTATTTGGATATTAAAGGCTAGATTCATAAGGTGGCCCAGTATCTAAGGGAGGAGGAGGATGCGATGAAAAAGATTGAATACTCAGAACAATTCCAAGTTCAACACCTTGATCCTCAAGTGACTACAGAAGTTTAGGGAGAGGCTCCTCAGATGATCTTTCAGATAGACGAGAGGAAGGGGAACTGGGTGAACCTAATGGTTCAGCCATGATGAATTTGTCTCAAACAAAAAGGAAAGAGAGATTAATTTTAGGGCATTTAAAGTGTATTTAAAGGTATACTCATGATGTGGTCCTGAAAAATACTAACAGGAATGTTGCGTGATCATCGGCAACATTTTTTTCAGACGCTGAAACAAACTGGTGTTTTTTCATGTTTTAAGAGTCGAGAAAAAAGAATGATGACTCTATCACATTTGGTTGGAAATGAGCTTGAAAGGACAAGCACTCAGTGATATTTTATATTTAGGGAGTCAAGAAAGATCAAAATGACTACTCAGGATAATCTAGGCAAAATGGATTACTAGGTAATCGTGAAGTACAGAATACTTCCTAGCGAACTGAGAAGTACAGGCAGGAAATCTCCCCGAATGTTGTGTTCAGTGTATCACATTTACAAGGTGGCAGATTTGGCTTCCAAGGGTAAAGGGTTGCAAACCTAGTGGGGTCTCCCTTTATATACGCAACGGTACGGGGAGCACAAGTCTATATTAGCGTTGTCTAGTGCTGAAGCGAATGACAGCTGCTAGGTTTAAAGATGTCGGAACACATCTCTAGCCTAGACCTTCTATGTGTGAGCGTTAAGTTTCAAATGCACCTTAGGTTAATTGAATACATTTTAAATTTTATCTTGAAACTATGTCTTAGTTTTCAGGCCTTATCGATGTGACTTGAAAAAACTCCTATATGCAGCTAAATGAGACAAAACCCTTTCAATTCAATGAATGTCTACAGTAATGAGAGTAGAGCAATCAATCAATGCAACAAAAAAGAAACTGAAAGCAATATGACCTTTTCACTACTTTGCTTTTGAAAAAAAAATAATGAAAGTTCTTTCCACTTCCTATCTTTCCTAACGAATGCACTTCAAGTTGTCCTTTCAACAGTAAAGAGAATTCATTTCTTTTCGAATGCAAATGATGATACAACTCTAGTTTTCAATGATGCTAGCCAATGTAACGTATTGGTTAAGAAAACTTGAAGTATTTTCAATGGAATGGTAAGATGAATTTTTCACATAAACTTCAATGAAAATTTCCAAACAATCAACATAAATCAAATACAAAGCACAAAAAGATAATTCTTTCCAATACCAATGATGCAAAGACTCAACCAAAAACAAGATGAGAAATGTAATCTATTCCGTAAAAAAGACGCTTAATCAAGAGAAGAACAAACGAAAATTTTCAAACTTGTTTAATTGAAATCAAAGTGATAAAAGGACTAAAAAAATAAATACATGCAGTATCTAACCAACAACTTGACTTGCTGAGCACACTAACAGCTGAATGGACGATGACCTAGATTCCCTAAAGCCACAAACCATCCAAAGACCCAAAAATCAAGTAAGGAAAAGGAAAACCAAACAAGCACATAAACCAAGCTAATGAGGTCTTACAGTCAGGGAGAACACAGGAAAAACAAGCTAAGAGGCAGAAATTAAGAGGGTAAGACACACTTGTTATAATCTAGGAGAAACCCTGATCTTCACCTATAGGAATTGGTGTAATTTCCTAACTGACAACAAGTGCCACAAGGGCGTACAACATGATTGTTTTAAAAAAAATTG
>APFE030330760.1:0-10800 GCA_000404065.3 Pinus taeda
GAAATCTTCAATTAAATAATAAAATTTAATTACGTCTCTCCCAATCTAAATTTCTTATTAGCATAATTCACTACCCTCATAGGTCTCGCATTTTTTAACAACATTGTAACATGTAGATTAATTTCCTTTTTAACAACATTGTAACATGTAGATTAATTTCCTTTTTGTGAACAATCTCCACGTTTTAGGAAAATATGGTGCAGTGGCTCCAACCCCTACAGATCATTAAGACAAACTAAGAATAGCACCAAAGATGAAAGGTTGTACAAACCAACTTATTTTTCAAACAATTAATCCAACATCAGTACCTAAACTTTTTCATGAAGATATCATATGAAGAATGTTTGGAAAATGGTGAGAAATCTTCTGCGAGGGTGATGCGGAAAGAATTATAAGGTTTCATTGTTTTGAATATTTTTTGTTAAATCAGAAAAAGTTAAAAACCAATATTGATGGAGATATTGGTATTTTTTACTAAATTTTGTGAAGTGACTAAATTTAGCTTTAACCATTCACCTTAAGATGTTTTTACAATATAATTTCCTAAGTGTATTTAATATCTTCATTATCATAAAAATCAACCTATATCCATATTAACTCCACATCTACCACTCTTAGGGGGATGAAATATATTTATCCCTCTGAGCACTTGGTAGACCCAGAATTAAGATGGATCTAAGATGATATAATTTCCCCTTTAAATAGTCTATGCTCACATGAATACCATGGTATTACCATTGGTCAATACCACGGGTTATCATAAACCTAGAGCTTAAAAATTACTATTAGTAATTTATAAAAATTAATAAAATTAATAATTGATTTTTAGTTTATTTTGTATCTTAACCAAATTAAAATGTTTAATATACATTAAATTACAACATCCATTTTTACTCTTGATCCACCAAGCCCTGAGAGGTATCAAATATTTTTGCACTCTATGCTAGTTTGCATATCACGATATTTGATACCTCTCAGGGGCTTAGTAGATCCAGAGTAAAGATGGATCTATGTTGGTTTAATTCCCCCATTTAAATAGGCTACATTCCACGTGAATACCATGTGAAATTTTTTATTTTTATTAATACTAATATTAGGGTTAATAATGTTTTTTTGCATGGTATTAATAATAATCTAGCCCATGGTATTTGGCCCATAGTATTTTGCCCATAGGTTTCACCTAAATATAACGCATTTTTTGAGTGTTCATAAATACAGGGTGACTTATGGAGTAACTATAAAAAAATGTTTTATTTGTTTACCATACCTCTCGTTTATTTATATTCTTATTAATTTACCATATCTCTTTTACAAATATGGTATTTGGCCCATAAGATTCACTTAAATAAAACCTCTTTTTTGAGCCTTCATAAATAGAAAGAGGGTTATGGACTAAATATAAAAAGATGTTTTTTTTTAAAATTTACCATACATCTAGTTTATTTATATTTTTATTTATTTACCATACCTTTTGAGTAAGTATAAAAAGAGGTTTTATTTATTTACCATACCTTTTGAGTAAGTATAAAAAGAGGTTTTATTTATTTACCATACCTCCACTTTATTTATTTTATATCTTTATTTGTTTACACCCTTGCATGTATATAAGGTGACTTATGGAGTAAATATAATTATTTATTTATTTATTTATTTACCATACCTCTCATTTATTTATATTTTTATTAATTTACCATACCTCTTTATAAATATGGGATATTTGGCCCATAGGATTCACTTAAATAAAACCTATTCTTGAAAATTAGGGCGAATGGAAGGTTGTAACTCCTAATTTCAAGGGCTAGATTTACCTTTTTTACCCTCTCCCTTAAAAGAAGGTGGGCTATTTGAGGAGATTTGTAAAAATGTACTATGATACAAAATATTCGCCCACTAAAAATTTTCCATGTTCTCAATTATATCTATTCTTGGTTGATACTGCTCATATGTGAAAAAGCTTCCGCAAAGTGTTGTAGAAGTAGATATTGTATTTCGTTTTAGTATATTGCATAATCTGTTGATCTACAGTGGGAATTTCTACACTGCGTACTACGACTAGCACCATCGGCGTAACCAAAAAATGGTTCCAAAGTTTCTTACATCTGCAACAAATGAAAAGTGGATTACTTAACCACATAAAAACTGTAAAAGATACACTGAAACACACAAATGCAATTAAAGCATACATATAGTGATTTTTACTACACTCAATTAAGCATAGTAACGTTTCAGATACAACCTGTTTCAGGGCTGTGACAATGGAATTCCATCATAATCCACCAATTCGTAGGCACCTTTTGCCAGAACACGCTTCACAATATAAGGACCCATCCATAGTGGTTCAAATTTTCCTGCTCCTAGTTTATCAACTTCCTGATCATAAAGCAAAACCAGGTCTCCTTCTGAGAAAACGCGAGGCTTGAAATTTCTGTTGTATTGCGCCTTGATTCGTTTCTTATGTGCTTCGTTAGCTAATGCAGCTTCACGACGGGTTTCATCCAGATGGATGAGTTCTAAGAAACATGCTTCTTCTTCAAAAGTGTTGAGTAACAGGTCAATCATGAGTTTGAGAGATGAAATTTCACATTGTATCAGCAAGATTGCCTCTAGACCATACACCAAGTGAAAGGGTGTGAATCCAGTTGCATTTCTCACCGAGGTTCGATATGCCCATAAGTCAAAGTACAGGATTAAATTCCAGTTTCATTTATGAACCCATACCATTCTTTGAAGCATTCACTTCAGGACTTTGTTGATGGCCTCAACTTGTCCATTAACTTGCGGATAATGAGTAGAACTATCATGTGAAAGTCCTAACTTAGCAGTTAACTTAGTCATCATGTGATTGTGAAAATGTGACCCATGATCTATAACTATAGCATGTGGTACACCAAACCAGGCAACCACGTGGTTGAAAAAGAAAAGTGCAGCCGTCTCGCCACTGTCGTTTAATGTTGGCATCGCCTCGGCCCATTTTGTGAAATAGTCAATGACGACTATAATATATCGATGCCCCCCGGGCGAGGTGGGGTTACATGTCATGAAGTCAATGCCCCATTTGGCGAATGGTCCAATAATGATGATAGGATGCAATGGTGCAGGTGGTAATCTAGCTTTACGGTCATAAATCTGGCATGTGTGACAACTTCTGACAACAATTATGCAATCTTTGAATATGGTAGGCTAGAAGTAACCAAATAAGTGTCCACTACAAGCACCTGAATGGCAATCATTCAAAACTTTCTCGGCTTCCTCATGAGTGAGGCACCTTCGTAAAACCGTATCAATACCACGATGGTAAAGAGTGTCACCAATGATCAGATAATCTTTGGCTTGGTATCGAATACGTCGTTGTTGCGAGTGAGAGGTCTTAGGTCAGAAAGTTTGGGTCTAGAGATAAATCAATATATCTCCATACCATGGGTCAGACGATGAAATCAGGAATAGAGACTCATCCAGAATGGATGGTTCTGATGTTGAATCAATTGTATTCGAGGGAAGGTCACAAAGAAGCTCGGCGAAAACTAGAGATTTCTTTGATTTGGATTTGATGAACTCCAAATCAAATTCCTGCAAAATGACGATCCATTTTGATTATTTTCCCCCTAAAAATTGACGTGACAAAATATATGTCATAGGGTTACAATCCGAAATGACAGTGGTCTTTCGGAGCAGGATGTAGTGGTGAAATCTCTGTATAGCTTGAACAACAACCATAGCTAGCTTTTCGACGTAAGATTACTTAGCTTCTGTATCATTGAGATTGTGACTCAAATAATATATCAAATGTTCTAGCCCATCTTCTTCTTGGACTAAAACCATTCCAATGGTTGTATCTACAACAACAAGATACATGAAGTAGTTGTTTTGATAATTCGGGGAATACATTAATGAGGCTCTAATCAAGGTATATTTAAGAGCATCATAGGAAGCTTGTGTAACCTGATCCCAATGGAAGGGTATCCCCTTTTTCAAAAGACGAGTAAATCCTTTAGCCATTTCAATATAATTGGGAATGAACCTCCTCAGAAAGCTAGCCTTCCCTTGGAGTCTCTGTAATTGTAGTAGATTAGAAGGTGGAGGGAAGTCAAGAATTTCCTGAACCTTAAGTGGGTAGAGTCAAATTCCCTCCTTAGACACTACAAAACCAAGAAAATGACCAGAACCAACAAAAAACACACATTTGTGTGGATTGAGTCATATTTTGTAGTGTCGGCATTGTAAAAATATAGCTCTCAAATGTTGCGGGTGATCAGTCTGCTTTTGTGAATGAGCAGGTAAATCATCAAGGTATGGTTGAACAATATGTTTGATGTCATGGAAGGCATAGTTCGTTTCCACTACTAGGGTATGACAGTCACCTTAGTATGGACTTAAAAGAAAGGGTATGGCCCACTGGTTAGAATGGGTAGTATGGGAGGTATTAGTAGTCCAGGAGCAAATGCAGCGTTAGTCAGGTAGTCCAATGATGGAATTTCCACAAAAAAATCTATTCTCTCCTTGCACTAGGAAGCGCAAGCCCCTCTGGGACCTTTGGTGTTGCTAGCTATGAAACAGGATATACAACTTCGGGTCAGACTCTCGACCATGAGTTAGATCTCGATCTGGATCTGCTACTAGTGTTGAACCGATAAGATTCACTATATATGGATCCTCCGGGGGGCAAGGATTAGGTCAGTCATTAGGCAAGTCATTAGGCAAGCTACCTACCATGGTAGGCTAGGCAAGAACAACAACGGCTAGTCTTTAATGACTTAAGAGCTTGGCAGGTGAGATTGCTTGATTGCTGGGATGGGGATTGCTGAGGTAGCAAGAAAAATAGCCTAGTTACGAATACTGATAGAAATTAGTTAGCTGGATACCACGAGATACCAAGCAGGCTGTTAACCGGATATTAATATACATCCAATATAAGTCCTCAGTAGTTCTCTAAAAAATTTCCCCCGCGTTCTTTAAACCAAAAGGGAGTTTCCTATAGCGAATGTTCCCCATGGACAAATAAAAGCAATTTTAGATTGGTCCTATGGGTGGATATTGATCTAATGATAGCTAGTAAATCCATCCATAAATGAGAATGTTTCACATCTGGCACATTCATCAATAACTTGGTCGATAAAGGGAGTGGGATAATTGTCTTTTGGACAAGCCTAATTAACATCCCTATAATCAATGCACACTCGTATTGTCCCTTGTTTCTTCATGACAAGAATAATATTGGAAACCCAATCAGTAAGAGGAATAGGGTATATGAAACCAACATGCAAAAATTTTTCAACTTCTATTTTAATAGCAGCAGCGTTCTTTGGATGAACAGGATGGAGGCATTGTCACACTGGTTTGACATCATGATACATTTTTATTTCATATTCAACTATACTAGAGTCAATTCCTGGCATATCCTCATATGACCATGCAAATATATCGCAGAATTCACAAAAGAAAGCACGGTAAATATCAAGTTCTAATGGAGAACAAGATTTGCCAACATGAATGTTTTATACAATGTTAGGTTTAGTTGAAATATTGGTAAAAATAGTTTCTTCGACATTTGACAAGTTTCACTTGGAATCTACTGTATCTATGAAAAAAAATTCGAAACGAAATCGAAAATTGAAGGATGATTAAGTTCATTCGAATAATCTTCTATGTAATCTGGAAAATGGGAATGAAGATGATAATCTTCCCATGGTTCTCCTTCCATCATCATTGATTGGATGATTCCTTCATCAGTAGAAAATATACATGAAAAAGGATCGGAGGAAGTACCATATTCTAATGAATGATCTACCCATACAATTGACGAAGATGGATTTGGGTTTGCCACGCAAGCCAGAAAGATTGATTTCTATGCAAGCTCAATAGGACTTAGCAGCATGATTTCATTACTACTATCAACTTCAGAACTATTGGTAATCTCCCTTAAGCTAGATGAAGTGGAAGATATCATGTTGCAAGTCTCAACTTTTGCCACTTCTGCCAAGTTTGATGGTGGTAATAGTGAAAAAGTACCCATTAGGAGAAAAATCTTTAAAGAGACCTACACCAATGTTTTCAAGAGATAGCGAGGGTCCGTGTACTAACTAAACACTTCCAGTAGCTTGTGAACTAGAGGTGAAGAATGTGAGTTGATCGATGATTTTGATTCCACCCTTATGAGGGAATGAAATCATATGAAAGTATGTTCAAACCACAACAACCATAGCATAAACCCACAGTCTTCCTAGCAAAATGTTGTGGTCAAGGGGTCCATCAATAACCTCAACTTCAACAGTTATTACTTTGCCTCCTAATTTGATTTGCAGATTACTCAATATTCCAAAAAGCATATATGTGTGATCGTCAAAAGCTTTTAACGTTGTTGGTGAATGTGACAAAGGTGGTGAGCCAAGTGTTTTCTAGAAATTCATAGACATAATACAAGTAGATGCCCCCTCGTCAATAATGGTTTGGTGAAAAAGTTTATTTAAGGCATTTACTTGAATCAAGAATGCTAATTGCGCTTGTAACTGTGGCGTACAACCCGCATGGTTGAAAACCACAAGATTGGAAACAGTTGGATCGATTCCACCAATTGCTGACAACAAAGCTTGCTTTTGGGAGGGACAGTTCTGAAGCACCTCAAGCTTTGACATAGTAGAAGGCGATTAAGCCAAATCTTATACTATGTTATAGTTTTGTGCAGCTCGAGCTCAAGGGTCAAATGTTGATTTATGTAAAACTCCCTTAGGTGGTTTTATCATTAACTCTGGTGCAATAGGTGGTTTTATTGTCAACACTACAAATGTATTAGAAGTCTTTAGAAGATTTGAGACTTCGAAGCGATGAGGACAATCTCATGTAAAGTGCTCATAGTTACAAATTAAACATGGGTAACGAGGTTTCCTAGTCGTAGGAGAGGAATAAGATGATTTCTATTGAAGGGAATTATTTTGTTTCTTCTTGTTTTCCCCTTCTTCTCGCTTCCCGGTTGCTTTTCATTCTTGCCTTCATCAGATGACATGACATTTATTTCGGAAGTAAGATTGTTATTAGATGCATTTGAAGTTTGATTGGAAATGGCAAGTGTTTGACCAGATGGTCTACTTTTTATTTGTGTGCTCGAAGAACCAATCACACTGTCACCGGCATGAGAGTCCTTACTCGATGGTGGAGGAGGAACAGTGAAAGCTAGTTGGGGTGCATTCGGGATCTTGTCATAGAGCATGCGAGACTGTGTATAAATCAAGTCCAAATATTGGGCACAAGAAATTACTTGCTCTTTAGTGACAACTCCACCTTTTTCCACATCCTTAGTGATAGATGGCAACAAGGATTTTATAAACCAATTAGCTAAGAGCTAATCAGGAACATAAGTTTTAACCATTCGACAACGATGATGCCACTCATGAATATGATCAGAGATATGAGTAGCAGTAATCTGTTTAATGTTGATTAATAGTTCCATTCCAGTTTCATATTGTATGGGTACTAATTGGAAGTGGGTTAAAAACGTGGTAGCTAAGGTAGTGAAGTTATCAAAAGAAGCTCGTGGTAACTCAATGTACCACTTCATAGCCGAACCAGTAAGCGTTCTTTGGAAAAGACGTAGTCTAACAGAATCATCATTCAAGGAGTTTGATGAAAACCATATATGAAAAGTCATGACATGGTTGGACGGGTCTTCTCTAGGGTTTCCATTGAATTTCAAAATATCGGAAGGTAACTTATGAGGAATCACCGGCCACCAAGGTGCATAAAGAATTGGTTCATTAGTGAGCTGATTTAGATTTGGTAACTCAAGTGTTGCAATGAAAGGAAACTATCTATTGAGGTTTGGTTGAGCATGTCCAGGGTAAGATGGGATTTCCTGGGCATACCAACATAAGGCATCTGCTACTGGTAACCTTGATATGGGTAAGTTTGTTGATAAAATCCAGTGTAAGGTTGTTGTTAAGCACCAGGATACATTTTTTGTTGTCTAAACCCAGCATAGGCTTGTTGACCAGGACCTGGGTAAACTTGTTGTTGGCCAAAACCAGCAAAAGCTTGTTTACCAAGTCTAGGATGAGGTTGGTATTGCTGGAATTGTTGCTGTTGATATTGGGGCTACCAAGGCTATTGAAGAAACTGTTGTTGTTGTTGATACAATAGTTTTTGATTTAACGGTTGTTGCCCACTAATGTAAGCTTGACCAGGTTGTGAATGCACTAAACCAGTGTAATTCTGAGTCATTTCAGTAAAGGGTAAACTGGCCTGAAGTTGTTGGACTCCAGACACAAGTGATTGTTGTAAAACTGCCTGAGAAGGCTAAATATGTACACCTGAAACTTGGGGGTTTGAGGTTGAAGGACCAGCTTGCACAGGTTGAGATACAACAATCTAAGCTTGTGACTACGGTAAAGCTGTAACAATAGGTGTTGTAGGTATGGATGAGACAAATTGAATAGGTTGTGATGGATACACAAGTCTAGGTTGAATGGGCATTGTTGGCTACCACTGTTAGACAGTCATTCTAGGCTGACCTAAAGACGATGGCATACCGACATATGGTTGCCCCCCCAGAAAATGGAGGATAAGGAGAATGTGCATATTGTTCTCCGTATGGGGGTAGTCCAATGTAAAGCGGATACATAGGATGGTAACCAGATGAAATAGCTTGATATGAACTTGATGGGTCCAGTTGTTCAGTATCCGTTAATGAGGAACCAAGTAAACTTCCTGTAGAGGAAATTGGTGAAGACCAAGGGCTAGAAGCGACAACTCAGTGGGTTCCAGATAAAGATTGGTAACCCAATGGGACAGACGGAACACCATACAAGTGTGACTCAGGTGTCTTAGTAAACATTGAAGAGGTTGCGACAGAGGATTTTGTCGTAGCTATAACAGATGGTATAGTCTAGGATGTTGACTCTACCATAGTCAAATGTCCAAATAAGTTTCCTAACGAATCAACGGGTGCCTGAAAATAATCAAGATCAAAAGGAGCAGTAAAATGAAGAGTATGAGGATACAGATAAAGTCTAGTTCCAAAATGGAATGAAGTTCTGGGTGATTCTACCTCAGGTTCCTCTTCTATTGAAATCAAACCAGGTGGAATAATTTCATCGTTAGGTCCATAACAAATTTTTGGTATTTGTTCCTCAGGTAAAGAGGAAGTCTCGACAGTTACGGATGTCTAAGGATGTACCGGTCGATATTCTTCTGGTATGGTAAAAACTTCTAATTATTCAACCTCAAGATCCAAATGCTCTAGTAAAAGAACAAGTTCAAGTTGGGCTTCTTGAACAACTTCTGGTTCAGAATTAACTTTTGATTGAATAGTGATAGGTTCAGTATCAACTTCTGGTTGAACAGATTCAAGTTCAGAAGTAATTTTTTGTTGAACAACTTCAGATTAAGAATCAAATTTTTGTTGAACAACTTGCGTTACCGTTTCACTAGATTTAGTTCTAGTTTCCTCAGGTAATTGTGAAGATTCCACTTTAGTAATAGATGTACCAGTAACCTTAGGAGTAACTGGGGTTACAGTACTTACCGATATAGGTGTTTCGAGTAATTCAAATGAAGAACCTAAATTTTGGGAAGTACTGGATCTAGTCAAAAGAGACCCCTTTGATCGGATAGCTGTAGCTTCGAGCAGTAAAGGCGGTTTACTCGCTGCTCTCTGCGAACGACGGGGTAAGGGTTGATTTTCCTCCATGATTTCTGATTGATTTTATTACAAAAAAGAAATAAACAAAAAGGGGTAAACTAGGAAAAAAGTTTACCAAGCAACTATGAACTGCAGAATACCTCCCGACGAACCGAGAAGTACGGGCAGGCAATCTCCCCGAATGATGTGTTCAGTGTATCACAATGTATAAGACGGTCGATTTGGTTACCTAAGGATGGATAGAAACCTAGTTTTGTCCTCCCATATATACCCGAAAGTATGTGGAGGCCCAATCCGTATTAGCACTATCTAATGCGAAACTTCACAGTGAGAGCATTTCTTTATACTTTACGTACTGTAACACCACCCTATATACCCGAAGGTACGTGGACGAGCTACGATATACTGATGTGCATGGAATGAGGTATAACACTTGAAATGTATTGCAGACAAGTTAGCAACAACTACTATGTTTTATGACGTCAAAACACGTCTATAGCCTAAAACCTCTAAATGTTTTGCGTTAGGTGACAATGCTCCATTAGGTTAATTGATGTTAATTTTAAGTTGATCTTGATTAAGAATTTGCCTTTCAAGGTTCACCACGTGATGTACTTGAAATTCCTAGAATGCAACTAATATGATAAGCATTATTTCCATTCAATTTTAACAATGAAAACCTTAGCTAGTAGGGATAGAGCAATCAGATTCTTTTGATCAAAGAACAAATAACACATCTAATGCAATTTCCCTAAAATATTCCTATGAGCACACACAAACTCTTTCAATGTACAATGCAAGTTTTTCTTTTCGATTCCCTTAATGTTGAGATGAACAAAAGGAAACTAATGCACATACAATCAATCAATATTTTTGCAAGAACGAAGACTGGACGATAGTTCCGTTTCGAAAGAAATGAAGTCTTTTACGACACTTTCTTCTGAACAAAGATTAATCAACTATAAACTAACTTTGACAAGGAATTGATAGTGATAAAGAAATCATTTAAGAAACACTAAACAATCAAGGCCAAAGTAGGGCTAGCAAAGGAAACACAAATTGATTTCAGAGACACAAGCATCATTGATCTTTCAGCAAGTAGAAACAGAAGTAAATTTGGGAAAAATCAAGTCAAAGGAGGGATTTTTGTCCTAAGGAGGATTAGCGTAGCC
>APFE030330761.1:0-11495 GCA_000404065.3 Pinus taeda
CATGTAAATAATGGATTTTTGTGTAATTTTCATGGCACTTAGATACTTTTACTCTCCTTGAACACTTCTAGAAGTTTCCTTGATGTAAATGATAAATATTTAATGCATGGATAGGTTTCCTAAGTTTTAGAGGCAAGTTGTTTTGACTGCCTATTATCTAGTGATTAGTTTAGAATTAGTTGCAACAACTCCTAGGAAGCTGAGCTCGACCCCTAGAGGTGGGGAAATGAGTTAGATCTTCTATATTATGCCTTCTCTTACTCATTTTCATGGTTGGACTCTTGAGGGAGAAGCTCCTATTGTATATTTCACTTGTATCTCTGCAATTTGAGGAAAAGGAAGACCAGGGTTTTGCAGACATCATTAGGATTCTTGTGGACTCTTGTGTTGATGGTGTGTTCTCTTATTGTAATTGTAAGTGTGTTTATGTGTTCCATATCTTTCTTTACTGCAGCTTATTAAACAAATGAAGTGATAAAGTTTGAATTCATGCATGTCATGCTCAGCTTTCAAATTTGTTTAATGTTTATGTTTTCCACTGTCTAAAGAGGATTCAAAGTCATTGTTTGCCCTCTTTAGCTTCTCCTCTTTCCTCCTTGATCATCAATCTCAGCTAAAAGCATCAGTTCAAACTCCTACCTTGCCCCAAAGACCCACCTGCAAAAACTGAGCTCAATCCCCGCACCCTAAATTGCAGATCCTCAATGCCACCAAAAACCCCAAAAACTTTAAATCAACCCTCTTTATCAGTTTACTAGCTTAATATTTGTGTTACCTTGATTGGTCATCTCTTCCCATTGTAAATTTAACGAGATTGACCGGAGAGAGCCTTCTCATACCCCGTAGGGCTAGCTACGAGGTGAAATGGTTTGATGTTGCCTTGAAGGTTTGCCTTTCTCAGCCTGAGGTGAAATCTCAAGCGCTAACACCATCAAGTCCAAAGGGGGAGATTGTTGGAATTATGGCACAAGTTTGGAGCTATGGCACAGGTGTTGTCCTTGATGGCAACTCTCTTTGGAGACAGATCTCAGTTTAGGCACTCAGAAAGAAGAAAAAGATATATATGCAGGTTCATCTAGACGGAGGCGTGTATACACTCGTGTTATTCATTACAAAAGCACGTATATGTTGGGGATCATTCTTTTGGTCCATGGCAGTTAGATCTTAGAACTTGAACCTATGTTTTGGACCATGGCGTCTCGTCAGATGTGTTGATCCCTAGTTTTGGGTTCATGGTATTGAAATTTTATGGTTTTGGACCATGGTATTGGGGAAGGCTTAAGGCTATAAAAGAGGAAGGAGATCTTGTGACAAATTACCATCTAAATTATCATTGAAGATCTGATAAAGTGCTAGAGCTGGTATATTGGGTGGTGATGCAGAACTGGATCTGAAGGAAGGAGGAACCTTGGCGCAAAAGGAAGGATAAGTTCTATTCATGGGTCATAATCTTTAAGCCTGAATGATAGTATCTTTGTATGATTTTGGTCTTCTAGATGTGGCGCTTGTTTGATCTATAAGTCTGATAATCTGGGTTAAATAGTGATTGAATATCTGGAAGAGTGTGTTGTCCTTTATAGATCTGTACGCAGGTTCAGTGAAGCGAAGGTGCGTATACACGCAGTTTAGGTGAAGTAAAGGCGTGTATACGCAGGTTGTTCCATACGCAGATGCGTATGCACGCAAGTTGCAGACTGTTGAAATTGCGTATATGCTTTAAGTTGTGATCTAGCTGTTACTGCTTATTGCTGTTGTGTTTTGGGTTCTGTTGTGTGGTTTCTGGTATTGTGTTTTGGGTACAGCTGGCAGAGAAGTATCTACTTGATTTCAGATCTAGTTGGTTAAAAGGAGTTTGGTTGATGAAGAATTTCTTAATGATTGTTTGATGTTCATGGATCCAGTCTGAAAATTGATGAAACGTGGTCCCTGGAAGACAGAGAAGGTTGTAGCCTTTTGTAGGCCAACACCTATGCACTAGTATCTTGGCTAGTGCAAGAGCTAAAGGGGGTTGTAGCTGCCTTCCAGGAGAAGCTGGAGAACGAGAGAGAGTTGTAGCTCTCTGCAGGTTGCAACCTGCATACTGGTAAAAATACTGCACCAGTATATTGTAAAAGAAGTTTCTAATTGAAAAGAAGATAGAGACGAATTGCAGCAGGTGTTTTTCACCCACATTGGGTTTCCACCTTATATCTTGTGTTCTTGTGTGTGACTGTCTTTCTGCTCTGTTTTACTGTCTCTGGTTACTGTTATTTGATTTTGCATCACAGATTAACAATCATCATCAGAAATATTAAGTAAAGTAAAAATTTGTTTTGTATACGCGGGTTTCCTTCTGCATAATCGCGTATATACATAGGTTCATTAAACTGAAGTAGCGTATAGCAGTTGTTTTGAAAAAGGAATAATCATCTTGATAATACTGATTCACCCCCCCCCTCTCAGTATTATTTCCAACAATATATGTATATATATATATATATTATATATATATATATATATATATATATTTATATATATATATATTATATATAATATATATTATATATATATATATATATATATATATATATTATATGTTATATATATATATATATATATGGACGGGGCCTTGCAGCTTTGATTCGAGGCCTTCCCACTAACAACAACCATTTTTAATAAATAACAGCCGGAGGGGCTCGAACCGCATTGGCTGTTGTGACGCCACATCCTTCTAACCACCAAAATTCCAATATTAAAATGCACCAACATAAATATTCCAAGTGGGGATGCTGCGGGGTTGGAACCTGAGCCTCACACACCAAACTTAAACCCCTTTGGTAATGGCCCAATGGGGGCACCTTGAAATTTTTGCCCGAAAATTTATATAAGAAACAGAGTTGCTCATTTGAGGCCGAGGAAGGAAAAAACGAAGCGCGTGGAACCCAGCCCAGGAGGGGAACATTTTTCGAGGCAAAAATATTTCACTAGGGAATATTCCAAGGAATATTCTTATGCAGAATGAGTGAGGAATCTAAAAGATTCCCTAGAGGGAAATTTCACAATGACGAAATCATGCCAAGTTTATACTCAGATGAACTATAATTTCGTGGGGAACGTGATTGTGTGCTTCATTTCCTGATATGAGTAGCAAACTTCTAGTCAACAAACGAGGCAACATATTTGGGGGAATCTTTGAGATTCACGTTGATCCAGGTTTTGATAGTGTTAGAATGGGGTGAAGTTTATACTCATTTGATTCGATTTCGCGCCACAAATTCAATGATGAGGTACGTTTCTATAGCTGAGATTTTCATTTTCAGACCATTAAAAAAATGGAGTTATACATGTCATTTGTGTGATTGATTATAATTTATTTCTGCCGCCATTTAATGAAAGAGGCCTCCCCACATTGAGCAGGGCCTAGAGATGTAGCCCACATTGTGTGAACTATGTTATCAAATTGTCTTGTGCCGTGATGTCATGGTTGATTTTGATTTCTGATTCTTTCATGTGTTTATGTTACTTGGTTACATGCTCTTTTAAATTCAATTCTCTATGCATCGTTGAAGTAAAGTATCTGGATCAGTTTTCCACACACGAGGCCTCAGCGAATGCTTGACAAGCTATCAAAACTTATTTCAATTCCTTTTATTTCATTTGATTTGATTTAGAATGATTTTCCTTTCAATGCAATAGTGATTAGATTTCTTTTCCCATCATTAATATCCACAAGTGAAGAGATTATCCATAAATTTCCATGAATATTCCACTAGCTAGTTCATCATAACAAATCTTATAGAATTGTAATTGACATCCAAAATATATACTATGAGGGTTATTTTCCTTAGAATTATGGATTTATTAATTTATTATTTTCATGCATGCAATGTATAAAATGCAAAAAATAGAGAATATACACAAATATAATAACTCACAACTGTAATAACACAAGATACGATTTGAAATCCCTTGTGAGAGAAAACCCAACTGGAAGGTGAGGCCACTATTTTCTCTCTTTCTCTTAATGGAAATGCATGCAAGTACAAAGGAGTGAGACCTTTGGCTCGTGGGCTGCTATGGTGCACAAACCCTCTCTATTTTCCCTCTCTTTATCCACTCTCAACTACTCCACTCATCTATGGAACAAAATGCACTCGAATCAAATAAAACTCCTTTTCCTCCTAGTGGCTTAATTATAACACTGGCCAATAGCCTACTAGTGGTTAATTTTGACTCTTTTAAATATTATCTAGGGTTACAATGTTGACTCTTCTAGAGTCTCTTCCATCTTGATCATGTAGATATCCCATTTTCCATGAATAATGGGCGCTGATGTGGCATGAATTTTTCATATGGACTTTGTTTGGGGTATTTCTTACGTCATTGGAAATGTGTCTGAGTATATAATAGTGCTAGGGGGTGTAATTAAATGATTTTTTTGCCACAAAAAAAATCATTTAATGCCTCAAACTGCTTCCAGAAGGTTTCAAACCCTAATTCGCCAAACTAAGACTTGCCAGTAAAAATGGTCTTATGAGTTGATTCCTCCCAATTTTCCACTTTGAAAGCATAAATATGGATGACAAATATTGTAATGATCCAATATGGATTTATAGAGTATCATTGTGTGGGCTATTTGAGACATGATATCCCACAACTAGAGTTTCTACCTATGCAAGCTTCAAAAGCCTAGGTTGGAAGATATTAGTTTCATTTTGTCTTGAAATGTACATTTGATAATTTGGAAACTTGTATTAGTTTTAAAAAGTTCAAGTAGAGTTAGCCTTGATATCAAGAACTTTTATTATTTTCCATCATAATGATTTGATGTACTTATACCTTCTCTAATTGTAGTTACTAAGTTTGAAATTCCATCCTCAATCAAAGACTTCAATTGTATTCTTAGACATTGGGTTCAAATTTCATTCTTATATGCTAAGTTTCAATTTCAATGTTAAGTTTGAATTTCATTCTTGGTTGGACTTTGATTTTCATTCTCATTCAAAGTCTACTTAGTTAACTAGATTTTGTATGCTTTTGACCTTATATTGAATTTTATTATTATCTCAAGCATTTAATTCAACATTCTTTACTAGTAATTTGAAATATCATAGTTTCTTTGAAATCTTATTTGAAATTCATTATTAGTTGAGCTTAAAAGTAATACATTAAGAAACTAAGCTAATTATTTTAGCTATAGTGAGTGTGATTATAAGTTTAGAAATACCCAAATTGATAAAATTTATGTCCTAATTCATGCAAATAAATTATACCAAGATGCATGCCATGAGAAGAGTGATTGTATTTTTCTTCAATACTCGTTTCAAGATGCATGCAATGAGAAGATTGATTGTATTTTTCTTCATTACTCATTTCAAATGCCATGAATCAAATGATAATATTTATGTACGGGATGTAAATGACGATAAATTATTATTATTATTTTTTTTTAATGTGGAAAGTTTATCATTATTGGAATCTTTATCATTATCTGAAGAAATAGCTAGAAGATACATTATCATTATCTGAAGAAATAGTTAGAAGATACATTTGAAAAGATTGATCTTGGTGTATTGCATTCCTATAAATGGATTATGGTGTCTTTACTTCTCAACCTAAAAGTTTTTAATGGAAGAATAAAAGCATTGTGTTGTGTCGTATCAGTCGCTGAAGTTTGATGATACACTCCGTCGAGGAATCATTTATATCGTTGTTTATCAACTTTTGGTTAGCCTAATATTTCCTTTGCTTTGATATGGTGAACAATATATTGTGAACATGATGGCCTTATGAGTTGATCTATGGTATGGTGAACAATGTATTGTGTACGTGTTGTGTATGCAACTATTATGGATTATTACATTTATTTCTATGTCAGGCTATGCTTGGTTGTGCTCAAGTGTTGTAATGGTGTTTTTAGTCACCACCTCTCCATTGGAATACTTTCTCTCCAATCTACTTAATCCTTTGATTCTCCAACAACATGTTATATCTTATATGTACTTTTGATATATAAAAATCCTCCTTTAGCATAATTTGTACCATCCCTATAAAAACCTTTTCGTCATTTGGCATTACACTACATTTAGTATGACTCTCAAGGGGATCACTCTTGCATACTTGGGAATCAAAGGGAGGGGTTTAGATATGGCCTTGAGCATGGCATAAAGTCTCTCATAATGTGAAAACAAACAAAATAGGGAGGTCTTCTGTTCCATTCAACTCCCACCTAGGTTTACCTTCCCAAGCCTTAACAAAAAGCTAGCGCTTTCGGGAGTGAACACCAAAGGGAGGAAATACTTGCGCTTACCTTTGCAAAACCGTAGGGAACAAAACCAATAAAATCCCCAATTAGTATGGCTATGATCACGATTAATCCTCCTCTATGTTGTGAAAAATGGTAGGCTATTATTATTGTAAACCCCAAGGTATATTAGAGATCTATACCATTTGAAATTCCCTTACTTTTAGGACCTTACCTAACCTCTACAATAGAAGTAAACAAATTCCTATAGAACCTGGAATATTAATAATTTAAAATTCTCATATGTATAGTACATTTAATAGTAATAATAATATAAAATTATGGGAATGGTCCCATTATGGGTGTTAATATATCTCCAAAGAATCCTTGTAAAAATTCAATCACATAGGTAGATATGGTCTCATTCAACATTCTCAAACAATGATGCATATGAGCTAGATCTTGCAATGATTAAAATCCTTGCTAATGAAGTCCCCACTTCAGAGCATCCTAATAAGGAACCCCAAAGTTTAATTCATGCCTTGGTAGGAACTACATCTCCCAAGAATTTGAAGTTAGTACGTTATGATAACCATGGGAAGGTCAATGCCTTAATAGACAATGATAATATCCACAATGTCATTCATCATTGAGTAGCAAAAGAAATACACTAGTATGTCCATTTCACTAATCGAGCACTGTAAAATGTTGTGGTAAGGGTCAAAATGAAATGTCAAATGGGTAACTATCTATTAAAAGCTAGCATGTTATCCTTAGAAATGGGAGAATAGGAGGGTGTGCTGTAATTATAGGCATGGAATGTCTCCACATATTAGGCCTCATTATCATGGATTCAAGGAGTTGCAAGTGAGCTTCAATAAGGAGTGAATTCAATGTACTCTCAAAGGTATTGAAATAGGATCCCCCCAAATCGTCGACTCTTATCATATAGAAAATCTCCTTAAGAAGGGTCATTTTTCCATTATTACACACTCAATTCCATCCAAGTTGTAGATGACTCCCCACATGCATTTCATCCTAATTTGTAGTTGATTTTAGATAAACATAAATAGGTCTTTGAATTATCATAATTCTCATCCCCCAATTAAGAAGACCATTCATGAATATTTGGGAGCATAGGTGATACATCTTGGTACAAGTTCCTACTCCTCCCCCATCAACATGGTTTTGAATACAAAAGGCACCAAATGCATGTATTCTAATTTTTTCTTTATTAACAAGTTGATGATATACTATGTTTTTCCAGTTCTAGTCACCAACAACATGTTCGACAAGATTCACATTACACAATTATCATTGAACTTGATATTTGTTATAATTATCACCAAAAATTTATATGAAGGAAGTAAATATTCTTGAAATTGCATTCTATACACATCAACAAAATTATGAGATTTTGGTGTATCCTTTTGCCCTTTGTAATTCTCATACACTTTTTAAAGTCTCGCAAACAAGCTCTATCAACCCTTTCTTATGCCACTTTATGCTCCTCTTCTTTGATGATATCTTTATTTACAACAAAACCTAGGAGACACAAATGACACTTGTCGATCAAGTCTTGTGGCTACCATGTAATAATGATTTTTTTATCAAACACTCCAAATGAGCTTTTGGTGATTTTGGAGTAGAATATTTGCGCTACATTGTAAGTAGTGAAGGGGGTGGGACCTTACCGTAAGAAAATTAAAGTATTTAAAGATTGGCCATGCCAAAAAACACTCATAAGTTTGCATGGTCTCCTTGGCCTTGTTAGCTACTACTAGAAAATTGTGTAGATCCATGGTACAATTATAGCTCCATTAGGATTAACACTTAAGAAAAATGCCTTTGCATGGAATGATGCAACAATGCATCCCTTTTATGCCTTAAGGGAAGCTATCTGTACTACCTCAAGTTAGTAGTCTCAGACTTTGTTGAGACTTTCACCTCAGAATGTGATGCTTCTGACAAAGGTGTTAAGGTGGTGTTGATGTAAGAAGGGAACCCACTGGCATTCACCAATAAATATATTTGTAATAAAACATCTAAAAGTTTACTTATGAAAAAATATTATGGTCACCCATCATGTAAGTGATACTTGGCACCCTTTTCATATCAAGATAAGCCATCAACCATAGTTTGCAGTACTTTTTGGAACAATATATGGCTCCATGAGAACAAAAAAGCTAGTTAGAAAGATACATGCCCATGATTATGGGATAATCTATGTAAAGGGTAAGGAGAAGGTGGTAGTTGATGATTTATATTGAAATTATTAGCAAGAAGTGTCCCTATTGAATCTATCCTTAATATGCTAGACTAGATAGCAGAGGCACACTGAGAATGGTCTATGGATTTTATATATAGGATACCTAAAACAAGAAACAAATTGGTCATCATGGTGGTCATTGAACACCTTTCCAATTATGCCCACTTTGGTGCCTTACAACACATGTTTAAGTCATCCACAGTTGCACAAGTATTCATGAATCATATACTAATTCAATTGCGAGAAAGTATGATCCTAGATTCACTAGTAAATTATAGTACCAGTTTTTTAAATGGAAAGGATCCAACTGAAAATGAGTATGACCTATCATTCCCATGTAAATGGTTAAACATAGGTAGTCAATAAGTGCCTTGAAACTTATTCGGGATGTTTGTGTCATATCAATAAGGTTAGAGGGTCCAATGGCGACCTTTTTGTAAAAATGGAGGTACAATACCACCTATTACAATGATTCCAAAATGTCACCCTATGAGGCTATTAATGGCCAAAATACCCCATCCATCCCCTCGTAATATCATACACACCTAATGTTTAGAAAATGAACATAACTCTTAACAATAGAGACGATATTCTTTATTCACTCAAGAACAATTTAGTCTTTGCTTGAAATGAAAAAAACATTGTTCCTTAGGTTGTATCCACTCTTATAGAGACAAACGTGACACATAATATGTAAGAGAACCTTCCCACGCCACTCTAATCCTTTGAGACAATTCTTTTCCCGCGAGGTGTACCCTTGAATGTCCTAAGTACATTTCTCAGTCAAGTTCATACTAGTTTTATTGCAAGGCAAGGTGGTCCACGGTGATTTCCTCTCTAGTTTTTTGAAGACAAAATATAAATATCTGAGTTATAATTTTGGGAGCGACCAATAAGCCAAAAAATATAGGGGTTCAATATATTTTAGCCATGGGAATGATATTTTGAGTTAAAATCACCATAATCCAATTCTATGTGACAAATAACTCAAGGAAAAATATATCTTTAGTGAAGGAAGGGTTGTCACAAACTTTTCACATGTATGCAAACAATAGACATCAAACTTGTTAGGTGTTTAAAACAAATCCAATAAGTTAAAATGAATACCATGAAGAAAATCGACATAATAAATGAGAGAGTAATGGTTGGAACTTCATCAATGAAATAGAACGAATAGTTGATTTCCATAGGTGTTACACCAACCATTTCGAATATCTATTGCATAAAAATATGTTCCCATGAATAAAGGAAATGGATTTTCTAGATCAACTCACCTTTATCCTCCCCCATTCCTATAAGATTGAGTTATAGTGTCATAAGGGAGTTCTTTCACCACTGATGCCATAACCTCCTTCTTTCATGTTGGATTTCAAGAGGAAACTAAGTCTTTTTCTTTAGCGAGTATGACATATCAACTCACACAATGATTATAATCTATCTCTTGGGCATGTAGGGAGAATGAGAAAGGAGAAAAAAAATAGCTATGTGCATAAAGCGTGATGCTCTAGGCAGATCTTTATTTTGTAATGACCTATTTGCATTCAGTCTTCCTTCCTTTTCTATTGAATCAAACCAATAACTCTTTACAATGAGAAAAATTTCTATTTTATAGACTATTGGGAGAGTTACATGAGCCCCATAGTTAGGTTGGAGTACTTTTCACCTATGCCAATGATAATGCTTGTTTTATGCAAAATATTTGTTCAAATAACTTTGGCTTCTACTAAATTTGGCACCGATGTTGTTGCCTTTCTCTCATTATTGTGTTCCTTTGTATGGTTGTAGTATTGTTCTTAACTACTCATCACAAGTTTTCATCCATTGGCTACCCAAATTATCACAATTTTGACATAATTTGGTACCTTATATGCCAAATGCAACATCCGTAGGTGAAAAAGAACCAAATTGATAAAAAATAAACTAATTTATTGCTTGTTATCTTCTTTGCCTTACAAAAATCAAGTGCACTATCTAACATAAATCCACATTAGGAATGGCACTAAAATTTGCTTTAAATTTACAATCAAAGGCCACTTATTTACCTCCAAACTTACTTATTAATTCCAAAAATACATTTTCAATCACTCCCTTGAATATGTTCAATAGGTTACAAGTTACATGCATTGTTTGTAAACATGGCACTAGAACCCAATTTAACTTTATAATCAAAAGTCACAAAATGTTAAGCACTAAACTTGCTTAATGGTGCCAAAAATGCATCTTCAATCATTCGTTTGAATGTTCTCAACATGTTGAGTACATTGTTTTGTTATTTTATAAGGTTGTAGCGACCTATTTGAAGTGGTAGGTGTTAGCGCTTGAAATTTCACCTCAGGCTGAAAAAGGCAAACCTCAAGGCAACATCAAACCATTTAGCCTCGTAGCTAGCCCTACGGGGCAGGAGAAGGCTCTCTCCGGTCAATCTCAGTGAAATCTTCAATGGATGAGATGACCAATAGGGTAACACTGATTTTAGGCTAGTAAACTGATCAAAAGAGTTGATTTGGGGTTTTTATGGTTTTTGGTGGCAAATTGAGGAGAGGGCAATTTTGGGTGCGGGGATGGGACACAGTTTCTGCAGGGGGTTCCTTGGGGCAAGGTAGGAGACAGTGTTGATGCGTTTAACTAAAGTGGATGATCAGGAATGAAAGAAAGAGAGCTAAAGAGAGCAAACAATAACTTTGAATTTTCTTTAGATAGTAGAAAACATTGAAATTAAACAAATTTAAAAGCAGAGCATGGCAAGCATGAATTCTTACTTTAACACTTCATTTGTTTAATGTGCAGAAGTAAAGAAGGGAAATGAATCAAATAAAAAAGCTTACAAGAACATTGAGAAACACACCATCAACACATGAGTCCACAAGAATCCCAAAGAGGACTGCAAAACCCTGGTCTTCCTTAGCCAAAAAATTGCAGAGATACAGTGAAATAATATAATGATAGCTTCTCCCTCAAGAGTCCAACCATGAAAATGAGTATGAAAGTACATAATATAGATGA
>APFE030330761.1:18838-47813 GCA_000404065.3 Pinus taeda
GGGCAACTTTAGAAGGAGTTAAAGCAAACCCTAGACCTAATGCCTAGTGACCAAATTTTGCTTGAAAACTTTTTTTTTGAAATGACAAAATTTGACCTTAACACTCTGAAACCACTTTGTAAGAGAATATTTGATCAATGGAGGAAGGCTGGAAAGACTGACACTAACAGTAGGGATATAAAATGATCCGAATTGGATCCTTGAAAATTATTAGAGTTCTATGACTGTTCCAAATTATATTAGACTCCAAAATCTTATGGACAATGAGCTATCAGGAAGGATCTCTCGATAGTGGCAGTTTGTAGCTAGCATAGAACAACGAGGACCCTCGGTCAAATCACGCTAACCGTTGGCCCATGGAGACCGCGCAGTGGCGCAAACTTGCAAATAGGGAGTCCAGATCAGAAAATAGAGGCCGTTTCTGATGCGCGATTTCCTCAGAGAAGGAAAAGCCCCGACACCTGGTCATGTGAAAAACAGGTAATATTGTGGGAAAATCGCTAAAACCGATAGGCATGTCCTACACTCAAAAGCGACGGAATATTGGAGGCATTTCGAGTGGTAAGCAGGTTTGGCAGAGGACCAAGTGATGCCATACACTGAATGACGCGTGTCCGGCAGATGAGAGAGAAAACCACTCTCATCACAGGGTAATGGTCGAGCAGCTCACCCGTGTGATAAAAGCAATGACCGTAGGATTTGGAGGCTCCAGATCAAATGACGGAGATTGCACCCGATGGGAGACCAGATTTGACGGAAGAATAGGATGAGGCATATGAAATTTGGGGTCCGACATGACCGCCAAGCTGGCGGATGAATCATTTCACAGAATAACCGAAATAATGACCATTTGAGGAAAGCTGGCGTCCAGCTCGTAAGGAGACAAGTGGCCACCTCTCTGTGAAACGTTACATAGTGGCGATGACACAGAAGCAGGGAATTCCAATGGACAGAGGCAGGCGATCTAAAGAGTCGGAAGAGAAAGCGAATAGTGAAGGGACGGATTGGCTTTAAGCCACGAACATACAAAGAGCAGAGAGGGAGACAGAATAGAGAGTGAAGCAAGAAGAAGAGAATAGAGAAGTCGAGTTGACCTGCAGAGCTAAGGCAACATCGAGTAGACATAATCGAGAAGGCTTGAAAGGTTCAAGAAATCCCTGTGGGGATATTTGTCGGGAACTGAGTACCAAATTGGACTCATCCCATTAAGACCAGTTGAGAATGAGACTTGGTAAGGGGGAGTCTGTGTACTCTAGTGGCTTGGGGAATCCAAGTACCACCCTACTAAGCATCATATGTTACAGGAGACTCAAATTGAGCTCCTCATTGTAAAAAATATGCTTAAAGACATAATAGAAAAGGACACCATTGAAAGCTGGACCAGGAGACACAGCCCAGGAGGATTGGGTGAACTCCTTATTAAATTGTTGTGTTTTTGCATTTTCTTGCTGTGTTTCTCTTATTGTTTTCCAATGCCTATGTATTTCGCAACCTTATCGATCCATTGCTTAAAATAACATAGGCACACACCAGCACATGAGTCTGTAATACCTACATTAATTAACTGAGAACATACATAAGTGATTTTCAGATTATAAAACCTTAGCCTCCTTTTCCTTTTTGAAATCCATAAGCACTTTTATATTAGACCATATTCCACTTTTAAATGTAATTTTTCGGTCTATATTGAGTGAATCACTTTGAATAAAATAGGGTATTGAGTTCACCATTTTGGTGGTGTTGATTTTTTTTCTCGTAAACCTCATAGGGCCTGGTTATAGGTCCTTCATTTTTAGAGAGGTTGTTCTCCTCTTTCCACACATTCAACAAATATATATATATATATACACAGACACACAGACACACCAAGAAATAATATGCATTCAAATCATATACCTATGAGTGGACCAGGCACGGTAACCAGAATAAATAGGTAATATAAATATATAGAGAGACTTATTCGATCATATCCATTCCATTCATTATTCACGAGCTAAGAATCATTGAAGCAAGACAATAAATAGAGACAAAAGAATAATGGTCAAAATATTCAAAGATTTGTAGAATAATTTCATTAATGGAAATCACAAAGAGCATAAGAAAACATTCATAAGATTCATACTGCTTTAAATAAGTCTCAAAATCACAACTGAATAATTTTCTTGAAAAGGAGCTCTTTGCGAGAGTCAAAAAATAATTTTACAATTTTAAAGTCTTGGGAATGTTTGGTGCCTAGAGCACTCTTCAAAGTCCTGATATTTAAATCTACAAAAGTAAATGCATTCGTTCCTTAAGGGGGCTGGGATTATACCCCATTAGACAAATAAACAGTTAAGACACCTAAAAGAAAGAAAGAGTTGTAGTCAGGGATCGACTCAAATGATGTGAAGAAACAATCAAGAAAGTTGGATGATCAAATAGTAGGTAGAAAGAAGAGAAATGTTTCAAAGGATATTGCTACTCACAAAAATGATGCAAACGAACCTCTCATTTAGTGTTGAAGAAGATACTCCATTATATAGGCTGAAGGATGTCCTTAATTTAACTGCTTGATAGTTATTGCAAATTAACAACATGTTGCAGTGATTTATTTATCCATTCTTTAATATACACTTTCATTGGAGGGAACATTATGTCTTGCTTGATACACAAGTCGAAGATCTCCTCCATAAACCTTTAGGCATCTTCTTGTAATTATGCGGCTGGAGTTGAAAAATATTCATTATGTTGAGAAATCTAGGGCATCATAAATTAGGTGATTTCTCTTGGATTGGTAACTGCTTGTGATTGACTTTTACTTCATTAATTTAGGGTCTTCTCGTTTCTTAAGTTATTAGTGTTCTTCTTCATAAAAAATTTACCAATGCATAAACTTAAATAGACAAGAGATGCAGAATGCAGGCTATCATCCAGGGCCAAAACCTCTGACTCTTTGAGAAAAAAACCAACAAAAATTCTTCTTATAGAGATTCCAATTGACGAATACCAAGACCAAGACCCTTGACCTATTAGCCACTCCAAGACCAAGGCACAATTTCAATTAACCTTCTTGTTGACTCCTCTTCCACTTCGACCTTCTTCACTTATTAACATGAACTGAGATCATTTCCTATCGAACTATAGACATAATTAAAGTGGTATGGAAAATCAACATTGTCATGTCACCAAACTGTGAACACCGAATCTCTATGGCTTCATTATAATACTGATATGTAGCTTCCTTATAACACATAAATATGCACTTCATATTATAATGATATTCAAACTTGTTGACTATAATGATAACGAACTCCTTGACTGTAAGGTTATCCAAACTAGTCATTATAGTAATCCAACGGAAAATTAGAGGGATCCAAATTACCCTTTTGATGAAAAACCTTCGCTGCCCCTTCAATACCTTCTATGATCTTGTTTTTTGTGATCTGAATCTCAAAGAACCCGAGTTTCTGATCTATTCTCCTATCCGAACTTCAGAGAGATATGCGAATGAATTACTGTGGAAATGCAAAGTGCCTTCACGCCTAGATATAGTGGCTAGTCCTCCACAAATAAGCTGACATGTGTATCTTGAACAATTGTGTCTCTCATTTGAGTGATCTGACATGAGTCATTGCTTCGTCTTTAGGCCGACATGAAGAGAGGGATTTGTGTTGTTCGTTGGAGAGATTTATAGACTCATATACATTTTACACATGCTCAATAAGATCTCTTCATACATGACATTAATTCTTTTGACTTTAATGACAAATCGTAAGGCTCTCAATGGGATCCATCTAAATAAAATATCTTGCTCATGAAACCCATGAAGCAAGGCAGTACAAAACTAATTTTATTTACTTCTTTTCATCATTTACAAATATCATAATTACATGTAATTATGAAGACCAAACCTAGTTACACTTGTCAACACTCCCTCTTAACTAGGGAGGTATTCATAATGGTACTTGGTCATTCTCAATCTGAATAATTTCTCATAAGAAGAGTCAAATTGGTAACCCATCTGTATAGCATCATATCAACCAACATTGTCACATAGCAAGGACTTGATTAACAACTCTATCCACATGATAAGAGCATAATGCTAGCAAGACCAATGATTCATAGACACCATAATCATGGTATGTCAAGGTACATACTCCACGCGGTTGTTCACCGAGTATTACCTTCCATTGGATTATTCTTATCTTGGGCAGCCAATCCTCAAAGAATATTGGTCCTTCACGAATCCTCTTATTTTGGATGTCATATCTCATCCTCAAAGAGTATTAGATGCCAAATGGTTACCTAATGCTATATTCCATCTTCCAAAGTGAAGGAAATAATAATGTGTCTATCTCTCCCTCTCAATTAGTGAGAACATATCAATTTCTAAGCTCCCTCTTGGCTCAGGAATTTCTAAGTAAGAAAATTGTTTTCAATCTCCCTCTTAATTAGGGACCTACAACATCTCCTCAACTAACTACTTGAAGAGCCCCTTACTTTGATGTCATGAATTTCTTTGTAAAGGAGCCTTCATCTTTTGTAGCTTCTTCATAGGTAACATACCATCTATCACTTTCATGCATGTGTCAGTCATGTCATTATTACTTTCATTATAAAGTGATCCATTAATATTCATCTGACCTTGCTTCATGACATGCTTCTTCCCTTGGTAGATGTGCATAAACCCATCCTGATATTTGTTCAAAAATAAGAAATGAACACTTAAATCAAAATTACCTTTGTGATGGTATTTCATCATGACATCTTCCAGTGTGCATCAATATCTTGCATACATGTTGACATATCTACAAAATATATCCATTGTTAAGGGTATCCATCTTTTTCAGACTTCCATGAGAGTCTTCATATCTTTCTGGGAAATTTCCTACTCAAATATTCTTGGTCTTTCAGATGTTGATAACCTTTACCATAGTTGCACATATCACGATCTCTTACTTTATTTATTCACACATTTTATTCCCAATATCTTTCATTCAGAGTTTCTCAATTGTAGTCAACTACCTCATACTTCATATGGGGACATATTATGTTGATTTCATCTAGTGTGAACCATGCCTTCTGACAACCTTTCATAGGAGAATATTCCTTTCCTTTGATCATGCTTCTCAAATCGAGTAGTGATCCATGTTACCTGCAACCATACAACATGAATTTATAATATTGAATACAAGCAGACATACCTCATTTATATTTAGGTTATCTAGGCTTATTTCAACAACTTCCTTGATTGAAAAGAGCTCCAACCCCTCGATCTACTTCATCTCTTATATCATCATACCATCATCCCATTAATTCCACAAGTTGGAGTTCCTAATGAAACACTTGCTTCCTTTCTAGATCGGTGAACCCTCCGATGAGGATTCCACTAGAGAATCTTGAGGATCTAGCATATCCCTATCCAACAAATGTATGATGACCCTTGTCCTAGATGACTTCTTCCCTTTCTACTAGAGATTTAAAATAAGATCACCAAGAGTTATGTCCTTCATGGTTGAATGCCGTAGAATTTTGTTCCAACTGTCCTATGGTGATGTCACAAGCTCTTGCTTCTAATGCTCTTCCTCTTTTAGCTTCCTCCACTTCTTTGGTGAAATGGACTTATTTTCTATCTTCGTTGCTATTTCCCTTCTTGTACTTATGATAGTATTTCCTATAATTCTCATAGCATCGAGTATTAGCTATGTTGTTTTCTTATTTATACAAATGTATGAATACTTTTTCCCTCAACATGTCTTCTTCTATCTTTAATAGAAACTTCAAGTTGTTGAATGGGATAACCTTCTTTTCCTCATAGAAATTTGTTACCTTGTTCATTAGTTAATGTATGAATATTAATGAGGATTATCTCTCCCATGTATTGCAATTGAGATCTTTTGAAGATAACCCTTTATGCTTTGATAACTTCAATTTGTGTATATCAGACCTAAGTGATGTGACCTTCTTTATCGCATCTTTAGAGAATAGTTCTACCAATTTATAATATATCTCTTTGACGTCTCTAATCCTTGTATATAAGGATGAGGGACCTTTGAATGATTTCATAAGAATCCCTTGATCACTTTTATCCCTTTCCATATATTTTGATAATTCTTGACCTTAAAATGGTGTGGATACTTTTCCATTGAAATGAATTCACTTTCTTCGAGGACTATGTTTATCCTCCTTTTCCATACAAGGAAGTTTGATGACCCAACCAACTTATAAATCTCCTTGCAAAACGAAATCATTTTACCAGATTAAATTATAGAATAAAATATACTTACTTGACAAGTGAAGGTGAAATATTCAACCTGATCCCTTTGATGGTGGTTGATGAATATATATTAGTGTCTTTTTTGGATGATTTTCTTCCAAATGAATCCCTTCTTTCATAAAAAGGAGATTGCCCCTTTTATGATGACAATTCCTTTTGATCTAGCTCTATTTGTTGATGATGATTAATCAGGATGTCTTTATGTTTCCTTGGATGATCTTCTTCAAGGATAAGGGAGAGTTCCTTGCTTCAATGAAAGGAACTTGCCTTATATCCTTTATAATATGATGACAATGCCTTCTATCTTTCAAGATACTTTGAATTCTTTGGTGGTGAATGAGTGCAGATCGGAAATGCTTCTAGGTTTTTGATTTTCTCTAAGATGATGTGATCTTAGTCTTTGAAGTCCTTCTATTGGATGTCTATACTTTGGGATACTTTGCATTGTATATCTCTTTGAATTGATGAGGGTCTATGTGGTATTTTAATGATGACTTAGAGGATCCAAAAATTTTGTTGGTATAGATTGCTTCTTCGATCTAAGGTTTGATTTTTCCATGTAGATCTTGAAATTTTTCTTTGATCTCCTTTAAATTTCTTTGATTCCTTTCTTGAAACTAGATCCTTGAGTGTCTCTTTGATTGCATGCCCTTTTCTTGACTTTGACACCTTAACTTTGATACCATGTTGAGAAATATAGGGCATCATGAATTAGGTAATTTATCTTGGATTAGTAATTGCTTTTAATTTAATTTTACTTCATTAATTTAGGATCTTCTCGTTGCTTAAGTTATTAGTTTTCTTCTTCATCAAACAGTTACCAATGCATAAAAATAAATATACAAGAGACACATAATGTAGGCTACCAGCCAGGGCCAAAACCTCTCACTTTTGAGAGGAAAACCTGCAAAAATTCTTCTTATAGATATTCCAATTGATGAATACCAAGACCAAGACCATTGAGCTATTAGCCACTCTAATACCAAGACACTAGTTCTCTTGATAGTTAACATTCTTCTCGATTCCTCTTCCACTTTGACCTTCTTCGCTTATGAACATGAATTGAGATCATCTTCTCTTGAACTATAGACATAATTGGTATGGAAACTCATGATTGTCATGTCACCAAAATGTGAACACCAAATCTCTGTGGCTTCATTATAATACTGATATGTAGATTCCTTGTAGCACATAAATACAAACTTCATGATTGTACCGCCATCCAAAATTGTTGACTGTAATGATAACAAATTCATCGACTGTAAGGTTATCCGAACTAGTCACTGTAGTCATCCACACAAAATTCAGAGGGATCTGAATTCCCTTTTTCATGAAAAACCTTTTCTGCCCCTTCAATACCTTCTCTGAGCTTGTCTTATGTTATTCAAATCTCAGAGAATTGGAGTTTCTGAACTATTCTCCTATCCACAATTCAGAGAGATATGCAAATGAATCACTGTGGAAATTCGAAGTGTCTTCACACCTATATATAGTGGTTGGTCCTCCAGAAAGAAACTGACATGCGTGTCTTGAATAGTTGTGTCTCTTATTTGAGTGAGCCGACATGAGTCATTACTTCGTATGTAGGCCAACATGAAGAGAGGGACTTGTGCTGGTCATTGGAGGGATTTATAGAGTCATATACATTTTACATATGCTAAAGAAGAGCTCTTCATACATGACATTAATTCTTTTGACTTTAATGACAAATCATAAGGCTCTCAATGGGAGCCATGTAAATAAAATCTCTTGCTCATGAAACCCATGAAGCAAGGCATTACAAAAATGATTTTATTTACATATTTTCATCATTTAGAAGGATCATAATTACATGTCATTATGAAGACCAAACCTAGTTACACTTTTCAACACATTATAGTTTTCAAACATAACTACCATTTTTTAATATTTTCCTTTGATAAATCTGTCAAGTTGTTGAACTCAACATCCATTTTATCCTTAATTATATCTAGCTCTTCATCTAGAATATATTTAGAGATGAGCATAGCTTCTTTGATCATGCAAGATTCTTTGAGGTCATCAACAACTTGAACATCCCTGAGAAAGGATTCACTCCTTTTAGTGTTAATGTATTCACAATTAACAATAACCTCCTCTGGCATCTAAATTCTTACAGACCAACCAACTTTGATCTACTTTTATCTTTTAGGTCTTGGGAGGCTCTGTTGTATCCTTTGGGATTCACTAAGTTGGTTGATCTTATTCACAAAGGTTGAAAATTCGTTATCAATAAATTTTCAATCATTTTCCAAATTCTTTTTAAGATAACTATAAAACAAATTGTTTTCTCTACGCTAAAGTCCTTGAATGCAGAGCAATCTACCATAGCTTCTTTTGGAATCCATAGAAGTTTTCTTGAGCTCCTAGTGATCTTGCACCAACTGACCAAGTGACAGTCTGCAGTAAGAACTAGCACTTGTGCATACAACACCATCGCTTCCAAGTTTGTTACGAACTACCAGGTTGATAAGAGTAAAGTAGGAAGCCCAGGAGTTGCAACATTATTGCTACTGATGCTCACCACTTGTTGGCGCTGTTGTCGGGGAAACGTTAGAGTATTTTGTGATTACTGCTTTCTTCTATTTTTTTCTTGCAACATTCTACTAAGTAGTTTATTTCAACAAAATTAGAATAGTTGTTTCTTTCAGTTTTTGCATTTCCTTGCTTTCATTTTCAATTCTGCAAATTTTATTTCAGCAAAAGTAGAATAGTTGTTTCTTTTAGTTTCCGCATTTTTCTTTCCTCTTCAATTCTGCAATTTCCATTTCAACAAAGGTAGATTAGTCATTTCCTTGCTTTCAGTTCTGCATTTCATTTCAACAATTTCATTTCAATTAGTTGCAATTTGTTTGTTCAATCAATTTCAGTTTTGCAGGTACAATCAGTGAAAAAAACAAAAACCAACCAAAAAGGTTTCCTTTCATGCCTCGTAGGAATAGATATAATTCAGGAAAATTCTTACCCAACACCCCCACTGCATCACATAGCCAACCTTCTCTCTTCTTCAGTGGCAGTGATCAAGAAGAAATTTTAGGTGAACAACCAGAGATATTTGAAGAACCTATAGGGGAAGAAGAAGAAGAAAACATCCCTCCTCAGCCAATGGCTGAAAACAGACATGTTAGGGGAAATGGCGAAAGAATAGAGGGTACCTTTCCCATTCGGGAGACTAATGGGGATACCAAAATGAAGAACATAAGTCCTTCAACCCTACCTCACTTCCATAGTTTGACTACAGAAGATCTTGACACCTTCTTGTTTGAGTTCGTTGTCGTCTATCGAACCTATGACTATGTAGAAGATGAGCAAAATTTGAAACTATTTCCTTCTACTCTCAAGGATGCAGATTGGGTTGGTTCATGGGGTTACCTGGAAATAACATCACAACCTGGGCTCAAATGCAGTAGGCCTTTAACAAAAAATATCGAGATTACTGTAGGTCAAAAGATACCAAAGAAGAAATCTTTTGAATGACCATGGGAAGTGATGAATCCTTGGAAGATTATGAAGAGAGGTTCCAACTCAGTTACAAAAGGGCCAGGTGTACACTTGACCCTGGATATCTGAAGTTGGTCCTGCTCAGGGGAATTATGGAAGAGCTTCTAGACACCCTCTATCTACTGGCTGGGGGAGACATCAACCAACTACCTTATGAGGACATAAAGACTGTTTTTAGAAACCATTCTAGAGTAGCCAGAAAAAAAGGTAGGAGGAGTCAACCCATAGCCAATACCTCCTCATCCAATTCATCCATCAAAGGTGAACTTGGAAACATGCTGGAAGACTTCAAGAGGGAGATGTTTCAGACTCTTGCCATGCAAATGGATAGCTTGCATATTAAAAGGAAACAAGAGGAAGTAGAGAGGGCTTTGGCGATTTTTTCCTAGGTGCATCAGGAGGCATCCTAGGAATGAATCTCCATTGAACTCTCTAGAGGTTTGTCCAGTCTATGAAGAAGATCATCCTACAGATAAGTGCCCTTCCTTGCCCAAACTTAAAGTTGTATACCAAGGGGCCGAGGGAGCCACTAAACCACTCTATTTCATGAACCAAAGGAGACCACATGGACCTAGACCATACCAACAGGGGATGCAAGGGACATCTCAGGCATATGACAACCCCAACCAAGTCACTTCCATACCTTCTTGGGGACCTCCTGCTCATCCTTCTAGGTACACGCCTCCTCCTTGGTCCTTTCCATCTCAATATCATGCCCAACCAGCTGCTCATTCATTTTAATCCTATGCTCAGGCATAACCTCAGCGAATGCATCTCATCATGGGTGAAGGCCCCAATACAACTCTCCTCCCGCTCTTTTGCCTCCACCACCTGCTCAACCATAACCATTGCCTCCTGATCCACCAAGGAAACCCCAAATTCCTGCCCAGTCGAACTCGAACCTGAACAACAGACATGCTCAACAAGTATATAGTGGGGAACCATCATGCCCAACTTATGCTATGGAGATTTAGGAGATTAACCTGCGATTTGGGAAGGTTATCCCAGATATTCAGCCTCCACCTAGGGAGGTTGAGGAAGATAAAGAGGAAAGTGAGGCTAAAGCCATTCCACCCTTTCCTAAGAGACTATTCAGGACAACACAGCCTACTCCAGAAGAAGCTGAACTTATGGGAGAATTGAAACAGTTATGTGTGAAGATCCCACTTCTCCAAGCCATAAAAGATGTGCCTATATACAATAGGTTGATCAAAGAGAAGTGCTTTAGGCATCCAGGCAGGCGCAAGAGAGATGCCCCAACCATCAATGTCATAGGACAACTGTTTGACTTGATGTTGGGGCAGGTAATCTGTCCAAAATATCTGGACCCTGGAAGCCCAGTAGTTGATGTCCACATTAATGACACCATGATCCCACATACTTTGATTGATCTGGGAGCTGCCATTAATGTGATGACAAAGGACAAAATGCTCAAAATCAACCTCCAGAGCTCCATGAGGAAGACCACGACAGTACTGTAGCTAGAAAACCACTCAACCGTGACCCCTAAAGGGATTGTGGAAGATGTGATGGTCTTCATTGATTCTTAGGAGTACCCTGCTAATTTCTTAGTTCTCCAGTTGAAGGAAAAGCTCACTGGGTATCCTCTCATCCTGGGAAGACCCTGGTTGGCTACTACTGATGCCTACATCAGCTGTCGAGCTGGGAACATGACCATCAAGAACGGGTATATGTCCAAATAGTTAGTCCTATACCCTCCTGCCAAACCCTTGCTAGAACATGATCTACCTCTCTGGTTGGAGGAGGAGGATGAGGATGAAGTCTATTTTGCACCACTTTTTGCATTAGAAACCACCATGCGCAGGGGGGGGGGAACCATAATATGAGGATGATATTATTGAAAATTTAATTCAGAATCCACCCCCCAGTATCTTACCATTAGAGGACATAGTGAGAGTAACCAAAAACAACCCCTTAACTGATTTGTGTGTGGTCGACTCAACCTCTCTCTGTGTTAAGAATGTAGAGTTCAACCTAGAAATAACCTTGAAAATCAATCCATCCCTATCCACTTCTCAGGAGAAGGAGTTGTGCATCTTATTGAGAAAACATTTTGACGCTTTCGCTTGGAGTTATAAGGAGATGAAGGGAGTGCACCCTTCAGTATGTACTCACCATATATACATTAAGGAAGATTGCAAACTAGTCAGGCAACCTCGAAGGAGGATGAATCCAACCATTAAAGACATTGTTAAGGAAGAATTGCAAAAATTACTTGATGCAGGATTCATCTACCCCATCTCTGATAGTGAATGGGACTCTCCTTTGGTGCTAGTGCCAAAGAAAAATGGAAAGTGGAGAATCTGTGTCGACTATTGGTGATTGAACAAAGCCACTAAAAAGGACCATTTTTCTTTACCTTTCATAGTTCAAGTGTTAGATGGTCTGGCAGGGAAAAAGTTTTTCTCCTTCCTAGATGGGTTTAGCAGGTACAATCAGATTCAAATCAGCACGGAAGACCAAGATAAGACACTTTCACTTGTCCTTGGGGTACCTTTGCATATCGGGTCCTTCCTTTTGGTTTGTGTAACGCTCCAACCACTTTCCAGAGGTATTGAGTATATTTTCTGAACTAGTTCATGATGCAGTGGAAATATATATGGATGATTTTACTCCTTATGGTTCTAACTTTTAAGAAGATTTATCTAACCTAGGAAAAGTTTTGGATAAGTGTATTGAAATGAACATGTCCCTCAGTCTAGAAAAATATGAATTTTTGATGACTGAAGGGACCGTGCTAGGTCATGCAATATCTCAACAAGGATTGCAGGTGGACCCCAACAAAGTTGCCATCATTCGAAGGGTACCACCTCCTCAAAAGGTGAGAGATGTGAGAAGTTTCCTAGGCTTAGCTGGATATTACCAAAGATTCATTAAAGATTTTGGTAAGTTAGCCTCTCCTTTGTTTGGCCTTCTAGGCAAAGATGTTGAGTTCATATGGTCCGAAAACTAGCAAGAAGCCCTAGATACCTTGAAAAGAAAACTTGTGACTGCCCCCATTTTGAGAGGCTCAAACTGGGCCCTACCTTTCCACATTCACACAGATGCCTCAAAAAAAGCAATAGGAGCATCCTTAGGACAAATCGATGAATAGTTACCTTATGCCATATACTTTATAAGCAAAAATTTGTCAAAGGCAGAGTTAAACTATACAGTAACCGAGAAGGAACTCCTAGCTGTAGTGCATTATTTAAACAAATTCAAACATTATATCACAGGCTATCAAACCTTAGTGCACACTGATCATGCTGCAATTAGATATTTAATGAAAAAACCAGATGTAAATGCTCGCATTATTAGATGGTTTCGTTTAATGCAGCAGTTTTATTTGACCATTATTGATAAGCCTGGTAAAGAAAATGTTGTTGCTGACTTTTTGTCTAGAGTAAATTTTCCTGCAGGTGAAGAAGGAATGGTGGATGATCAAATGCTGGATGAACACCTGTTTGCTATCTCAGTACTCTCTTCATGCTTTGCTGATATATAAAACTACTTGGTTTCAACACAGTTCCCACCACACTTTTCCTCAAAGGAGAAGAACAATATCGTGAGGAAAAGCGCCCCTTTCAAAATCTTGCAAGCAGACTACTATTGGCCCACTCTTCATCAAGATGTGAGGAGATACACCAACCAATGTGATCGGTGTCAAAGGATGGGGAAACCTAATCCAAAGGATGAGATTCCCATGCAACCTCAAGTGACATTTGAGCCATTTGAGAAGTGGGGCATGGACTTTGTGGCTCCTATCAACCCTCCTTCAAAACAGAAGCAATACATCATTGTGTGCACCGATTACTTGACAAAGTGGGTAGAAACAAAGGCAATCAAAGTAGCAACAGAGGAAAAAGTAATTGAGTTTTTAAGAGAAAAATATTCTACAAGTTCGAGTATCCAAGAGAATTGGTCACAGATAAAGGTAGTTAATTCACTTCCAATTGGATTGAAGACCTGCTCACACATCATAAAATCAAGCACAGGAATTCCACCCCTTACCATCCACAAGCCAATGTGCAAGTGGAAGTCACTAATAAAGCTTTGGAGGGAATTCTAACCAAGGTAGTGAGCAACATCAGAAAAGATTGGGTGGACAGAATAGTTGAGGCCACCTGGGCCTACAACACAACATGGAAGACCACCACAGGGTTCACACCCTATGAACTGGTCTATGGGAAGAAGGCTTTGTTGTCGATAGAATTTGAATTCAATACACTAAGAATGGTAGCTCAGCTGGACCTATACCTCAGCCATGCACAAAAGGAAAGACTACTCCAGCTCAATGGATTGGATGGACAAAGATTGTAGGGCATTCTCCACACAGAGGTAGTTTAGCTTCAGAGGAAAATATGGAATGACAAAAATATCAAGGAGAAGCAGTTCCAAGAGGGAGTTTGGGCACTTCTCTATGATTCAAGGTATAAAGACTTCAAAGGCAAGCTTAGGACAAGATGACCGGGACTCTACATCGTGGAAAAATGCAATGATAATGGTTCAGTTTTGATCAGAACCATTGATGAGGAAGCCATCCCCATGCTTGTCAATGGACATAGGTTGAAAATTTAAAAGAAACCCCTCTCCAAGTGAGAGTTAATTGAAAATATCAATAAGACAGTGATGGTAGTGGAGCATGTCTTAGCCTCCACTTCACCCACTCACTAAAGAAACATAAAAAAAATAAAATAATAATAATAAGGACTCAGGTGAAAACCTCCATGAGGGGCTTGAGTCCCATCATTGGGTTGAAAAACTCTTCTGAGGTGGCCCGATGATGCCAAAAAAAGAAAAAAAGAAAAAAAAAGAGAGAATAAGATCCCTGGGTGAAAAACTCCCTTGGAGGTGCCCAGGGCAGGCAATTAGGGTGAAAACTCCTTGAGGCAACCTATTTGTCTTTCAAAAAAAAAAAAACAGAGACAAAGAAGAAAAAGAAAATTGAATTTTAATGTGCATTGCAGGTTGCAGGAGGACCACACGGAGCAAGAGAAGATGCCAAAGAGCCTATTTCATCTCCTCCACACTCTTATCCATCATTTCTGACCTTTCTTCCACCCCACTATGTTTTTTTTCTGGAAACTGTGTGTTCTACAGGAGTCCTTGTGTTTTCTACAGGAGGCTCCTGCAGGAATCACAGAGAGCCAGAAATGGTTCCAAAAAGAAGTTTGATGGGATGGGAAGCTTTATGAAGAAAATTTTAACCCTCCTATAGCTATCAACCCTCCTTTCCATCCATTCCATACCTACATCACATCATCATCATCATCATTTTTTCCTTCCTGTCACAAAAAAACATAGAAAACGAGTTTTTAGAAAAAAACAAAAAAATAAAGGAAGCAACACCTAAAATCTCACCTGTAGCTTACCTATTGCCTCTCCATCTCCATCAACATCTCAGGCATCATCCCCACAACTCCCAGCACAACAAATCAGCTAAAATTTTAAAGGGAGAAGCAGCTACAAGAGCTCTTGTAGGAATTCCTGTAGCAGCTGATCCCATTAAAATCAAGCCACAACAACAAAAGAAGTGCAACCATGGGATTGAAGGAGATATTTGCAGCTTAGATCTAGCCAGAGGATACTTGCACAAGACAAACAACCACACCTCAAACATCAGAGAGCATGCAACAAAGGAAATACAGGCACGCAACAAAAGAAATACAAGCATACAACAACAAAAGGAGCCAAAATACCTCACAACACATACATTCGACTCACAGGTAAGTGACTAACCCGCTCCTCTGTTGCATTTGTGTAATTGAAAATATGAATATGCAAATGAGATGGTTGGGGTTGAAAGAAAAAGGTGGCCATTTAAATCAGCCACCTTCACCTAGTTGACTGCACTCATTTGAAGATGCCACCACACGTGTGCATAGTCAACTCAGAGAAAGATCCCAAGGATAGGTAGTGGAGGTTTTTCAAACTCCAATGCAATGATGAGATGTAATTTTGGGAAGAAACCATGATGGCAAGGCAGGTGGGGACCAACGGTCCAAATATGGAAACGTACATTTTTTCCAGTTCACCCCATCATTGGAAATATCTAAAAGAAGAAATAAGTACTCCTCCTCGAAACTCTTTCACCACCTTTTCTTTCATTCCATCCTCGTCCACTTAGTTGCAACAAGCTCCTTGTCATCTCATAGCATCGAAACCATCATTCTCCATCACTCTCACCCATCCTCCTGCTATCGGCGTTCTATAGGAGCACTTATAGGTTCTACAGGAGCACCTACAGGCAGTTCTACAGGAGGGGTAGTAAGCCGTTTTTAAGGAGAAAACATAGGTTTTTTGCTTGAATTCTAGCTTGAGGAGGTAGATTCCGTGCATACCCACCTTGATTGTCAATATGCACAAGTAATGATAATTTTAAGGAGGAATTGAGTCCATAGAAGAGGAATTACATAAAAAAAAGTCAGCCTGTTTTTAAAAAAAAACACAGTTTTCCTCTGTTTTCCTATTTTCTTCAAAATTCTTGTCTCCATCTCTACATTTGGTGTTCAAAAGGAGTAGAAGCACAATGACAGGAGTATTCATGAGGAAGGAGACCACTAATTCAACCAGGCTCCATGAACATTCCCAAGCACTAGCCATATTCACTAGGGAAAATTGGATGCCATTTTTTGAGAAATTCCGAGGGTTTGATGAAGAAGTTGCTCAGGAATTTTCCCTTTCTTTAGTTCCTCACTCAAGGACCCATGCCACTATCACTCTTAGATGTGTTTCCATGGACTTTATCAGTAGGGTTACTACCATTCCTCTTGGATTACCTTGGAGCAAAGATGAAAAACCAATTGGGCAGGCTGCCAAGAAAAAATTCTTCCAAACCAATGAACATCCTGTAGAAGATAAAAATGGCATTAGAAGGATGAGCATACCCTGCCCTTGGGATGAGGTCAGTTATCAAATCATCAAATATATTTCTTGTGAAGGGAGGTATAACATAGTCTATGGCTACCATTTTAGAATCCTCCATGAGTTGAGATATGGCATGGACACTCCAACACCCTAGAAACTCAACATCCCCTATTTTCTCCTGTAGTCCCTCATAGACTCCAGCATTAAGTTCAAGGCAGGGAGTCCAGATCAACTGGCTCACCATGGGTTGATCAAAATTTTAGTAGAATAAGGCCTCCATACATTCACAATCCCCATAGCATGGGAAATTTTCCGAAACATGACAACATAAGATGACATAAAGGCCCTCACGTATGATATCATTCCTTCTGATAGTGAGGAGGAAGAGTAGCAAGGGGGAAAGGAGAAGGAATTAAGGAATAAGAAGGGAAGAAGGAAGAAACCAAAACAGAGCAGGAAGAAACAAAACAAACAGAAGGAGAGGAAAGAGGGGTAGAAAAGACAGAAGTGTCTCCTGAGACCCTAGAAAGAGAGGCAGTAGCTACTCTCACTGCCCTCAACGCCCCAATTAAACCAAAACAAAAGAGGAAGAGGCATACCTTAATGTATTTCAGGGCTAGGAAGAGCATAAGGATCAAAGCAGGGAAACCCCAACCTTCTTCTAAAGTGCCCATTGTTATTGAAGATTCACCCTTTGCCCAATGAAAGGAATCCCCTTCCAAGGCACCTATCACTTATGAAAGGGGGACCCCTAGATCTCCCACATGGAAGGAGAAAGTAGAACTACAGGACTCAAAAACAGTTCTATAGGAGGCACAGACTGTTCTACAGGAGACCTTGTCAAGACTACAGGAGACCAAGAAACTTGAAAAAATGATAGAAGGATAGCCACAGGGAAAGGAGGAAGCAACATAGGCACAAGAACCTGACCCCCAACCTAGCCTTGGCTCTTACTACAATATTCTTGAGGGGGGAATAATCATTCCAAAAAAATTTGCAATCCCACTTTTCTTTGAGTTGCAGAAAGAAAGAATAAGGACCCACAAGTGGATGCAAATAGCCAAATCCAAGGGAGTTGAGGATATTGGCCATATGGAGAATCAACTCAGAGAAATGGGCAGAGAATTAAGTGTTGTCAGACATAGAGAAGTAATCACAAGAACTCACCTTGAAATAGAAAATGAATTGCTAAGAAGACAACTGCAAGAAAAAGAGACATAACTAGCATGCATGGCCAACTGGTCCATGGAGGCACTATAATGCAGAACACCAGCAAAATCCTATGGATTATACCTCAAGGACCAATGGCTACAATTTCAGATAAATACTTTGGCACAGAGAGACACAATGCCTTTTCAAAATTATAGAGAGTTCATGGACCTGTGTGACCAAATCTCCTCAGAAGACAAGGCAAAAAGAGCAGAATTCTATCTGCATAACATGGCCCTCACAAACATGAATGTGTGGGACCCCAATGCTAGGCTAGGGGACTTGCAACTAATGGCCATGGCCTCATGGATGAATCATGAAGAGTTAAGGGCAGTATAAATAAGAAAGTTGATGATAAAGGAGCAGAATGAGCCCTTAATGATCAGAGCTGAGCCATCAGATCCCATGGCACTCATCAGTACACATCACCTGCTTGCAAATAATCCCCAAATTTCCCATAAATATATCAATGGTTAGGCTCAAGCCATTGCACATTTTGAGGATATGGAAATATTACTTGGGGATCACTGTGTGCATGCTTGTATGAGGAGGTGGAACACCCTACCACATATTTTGCAGATGAGGGAGTATCACTCCCCAACAAGGATGAAAGAGGCATTACGGAGAGTGCCATTGTACAAGTGCTCCATGCAAAGTTTGAAGGCCAATTGGATTGGCTTCAAATTGAGTCCCCCACTGCTGCTAGGCATGCTAAAAGGCAGAAATGAGGAAGAAGAGCAACAACAGTGGGAAGAGGTAGATAGAAAGGCAAGATTCCATGACAAAGAAGAGGAGATCACATCAGAAGCACGGGATGTTAAGGAGGCCACTAGAGCCATCAAAGATGAGATGGACTAAGTTGCTTAGAGGATGAGCAACACCTTCAGTAGGGGGTGATGATGAGCCCAATAAATGGGTAATTATATGGGCTCATTTTGCCTTCTAACATAGATAAATCAACCATTCTCTTAGCTTATTGCATGCTTTTTGATTATATTTATGCTTATGGAGTGAGTTGGGTTAGTTATGATGCCACGAAGTCTAATATGTGTTTAATGCAGATTTTTGTTGAATTTTGAAGACAAAGTCAAATATTTAATGGACAATTGGCAATAATAATTCGAAGTGGACAAAGGAGAGGATTTATAGGAGGGAATCCCCCTCATTTATGACTCCCCACTTCGAATTCCCCTTCATGCAGCTCAGAGTACAAATAACCAAATCAATGCACTAGGAGGCAGCCGAGCAAGTGGATGATAACTTATGTTTATCTCGAGTTTTGGGTGCCAAGCCTCCCTCATTTTAAGGAATCTATTGGGAGCTTTAGTTGTATAAGTAGAGAGGCCTAGGGCCTCACTAGGGTTGAATTTTTGTTGCAACTTTGCTCTGCTCAACTTCGAGCTTACTTTTGTTGACAATTTCATGTAATCCTATTATTATTTTGACAATAAAGATGAGATCCTTTTTGAGCTAGCACTGAGTTACCTCAAAGGGATGATGCTCTTGGGTTAGGTCCCAATCCAAGCAACCAAACTCCTCTTGTTTGTATTTATATGCTTTGTTTCAGTTTATGAATTAGTTGTTGTTAGATGAATTTCTTTCTTGGTTAAGAATAGGTTGCTTTTGGTGATTTAGAAGGTTGTTTCCACTTGTGTTTTCTATAGCAGGTTAAACAGTGATAGAAAGAAGATACAAAAGGCCAACAACAATGCCTTGGCATCCTTTCCTCCCTTTGGGACCATGAACTGAGGCTAAGACCCTCTTGCTGCCACAAAAAAACAGATTTTCCTTCTCCAAGGATTTCTAGTGTTGCAGTTTGTTAGAAGGTTAATGCTTTGCTTTAGATCTCTTTCACCATGCTCATTTTTGTCTTTTCAATAAGTATTTTTCCATGCTTTCTCTCATCATAGCATTTTTCAGCATTTCTTACCATAGCTCATAATTTAGATTGGCTGGGTGCAAAATTCTGTTTTTTTGATGTACTTAATTTCCTTGCTTGCTTGATTTCATGGTTTGATTGTCAGTGCTTTTGCAGCAGATTTCCTCTCACAACAGGTCAGCCTACCAGCCATCACATTCTCTCCCTGATCTATGCCCTACAGGTCGCCCAAATTTCACCTCAAATTTGCCTTAATTTTCTACGTTTTTCCATAAGATTTCTTTCTCTCTCCCGACCATCTTTCCCTTTCCTAGTGATCTTTGGTGAACCCTAGGCACCCTAACACATCATTCCAACCTTCATCTACCCTTTCCACCCACTCTCCTACCTTCAAAACCTTCAAAACTTCTCTCGGCATCCTCCTCTAGACCTCTTATAGACCTCATGTATTTCCCCTGCAGCCTCTTGTAGATTTTCCTGTAGGCTTCCTTTTGAAGGCCGATCGCAGAAAAAGCCTCCAAAAGGCCACTTAAGACCTCCTAGGACCCATCCACACCATCCTACATCCTCTCAAGTCCCAAAACCACCCTCCATCGTGTTGAAAATGCAACAAGATGATGGAGCTTAGTGAAAAGAAGTCGCCTTCACTAAGTGGGCCCGCAGGCTATTTTTGGCGCAAAGTCTATTTTTAGACTATGTCTATTTTTAGACATATGGATCATGGTCTATGAGTTGCAGGATGCTATTTGTGGATGATTGGTCATGTTAGTAAAAATAGATGGACTTTTATTTTTAGACATATGGGCAAAGTCTATTTTTAGACTGCCAGTCTAAATATAGAACAGTCGAATATTATTAGCTCTTAATAATATCTGGACTATAAACATTATCTTATCCTCTTGCAACACTTCAGTTCTAGCTATGGATGTGGCACATGCAACTTCCAGAAGGAAATACACTTTTCTTATGTGTTATTTGAGCTATTGCATGAAGGACTTCAGTTAGAACTCAAGTGATTGAGTTTGGTGGAGTTGAATGAGGAGTTGATGGAGTTGTGTTCAGTTTGACTTAGTTGAACTAGTTGTATTTAGTCTAAATGAAAAATACACTAGTGATGAGTGGTGTGAATTAATTATTAATTAATTCACTAATTATTAACTCATAAATCAACTAAAGAATACATCAGTTAACTCAGTGCATGGACAATTTAGTGGAGACAAGTGTTAGAGGTGAGTGAAAGGGCAAGATAGTTGTCAGTTGTGACTATAGTTGTGCATGAGATTTGCACAATCAGTGGATTGAGATTTCCAATGAGGATTGCGTAGTGCAACACAAGGGAAATACTAGTTTGGATCAGCCATTCTCATCTATTCTCATGCAGGATTGCGCAGTAGAGGAAGGCAAGCAACGAAGGAGATTTGAACCTGCGATTGATTCAGATTTGAGCTAGTTTATGTGTAACAGGTGGAGATAGTACTGAGTACTTGCGAGGAGTATTGTACTATGTATTGTACTATTTATTGTTACATGTTCTCAATCAATATAATATAAAAATAGTTGGGGGTTTTCAGCTGTATGCTTTCCCCAGTACATACTGTGTTGATATGTGTGATTGATGTTTCAATGTGCGCATGCGATTGTTTCTTAATTCCGCAAAATTCATGAACAACGTAGAGGAGGTTATGTATTATGCATGCATTCCGCAAATAGTGTATAATCAGAATAATCTCTGTGAATAAGTGTTATATTATTCACAATTTCTACACATCGCCACCTAATCGCTACCACATTCACAAACAAATAAATTACATGCACGACAATTTCACATCAAAATACATAAAAATCCAAAAATATGTTTTTTTTTCTCATTTCCTTCTGGAAATAGCTTGAATAGATGTTGTTTACTTTCTTGAGTAGGTAATGGCGTTCACTTCATGGTTTTCATGTTTCTTTCTGAAAAAGTAAGATTAGTTGGTTAAGTAGGGTTTGCTAGGTTTACTTTACATTTCAGTATTTTTCCTTTCTCCAAGTAGAGTAGCCTCTGTAGAGTAAGATGTCCTTTCTTTCATCACATATAGAGCTTCTTCTAGAATCCATAGAAGTTGGCTTGAGCTCCTAGTGATCTTGTGCCAGTTGACCAAGTGATAGCCTGCAGTAAGAACTAGTACTTGTGCATACAACACTGTCACTTCCAAGTTTGTTACAAACTACTGGGTTGATAAGAGTAAAGTAGGTAGCCCAGGAGTTGCAACATTATTGCTGCAATACTGGTGCTCACCACTACCTATTACAATAACCAAACTATCCCACGAATCTGGTAGAGAACACAACAAACTGATGCACTTATCTTCATCTGAAATTTTAATATCAACAGATAAGAAATGAATTACCACAGTATTAAATGCGTTCAAATACTCTATCACCGAGTCTCCATCTTTCATCGTTAGGTTATACAACTTTTTCCGCAGGAACAATTCATTCACTAGAGACTTAGATTGGTACAAAGTCCCTAACTTGTCCCACAAAGCCTTCACCGTAGCTTCCCTTGATACATTCAGCGATACTGAATCTAAGACACACAATCGTATTGTACTCTTTGCCTTCCAAACCAACTTCTTCCATTCTTCAACAGACACTCTCATTGGTTTAGTACCTGGATCTACTGCGATCCACTGATCTTTATCCACCAACAGATCCTCCATCTTTAGTTTCCATAACTCAAAACTCTGACCATTAAATTTCTCGATCTCTATCTTTCCACTACTCACCATCTTCTTTCACCACCAGAATCGATCTCGCAGATCTCCCACTAAACAACGTCTATCATAGGCCTAAGCGAAACCCCTCAGCAACAAAGGCATCCCCTTGAAGCCAAAACAATTCTGATACCAAATGTAGGTTTTAACCCCGTACAGAAATTACCTGCATATGAATTCTAAAACACAGAAAATAAAAAATGCGAGAGCATAACACATAAAACACATATACACAGAGATTTTCCCTTGGATCCCAAAACCGGGACTACCAACTTGATTTTTCATTATGTTCCTTTCAATGTTATAATACATATTTATACATGCCAAAGCATCCAATACCATGGACTGAAAAACATCGCGTCCAAAACCATGGACTGAAAACTACCGCATCTAAAAACATGTGCGAAAATCATGCACAAAACCATAGGTAGGTCCGCCCAACCTAATATAGGGTCCAAAAACAAAATTTTTATGGGGCGCTTCCCCAGACCCCATAAAGTTGAGTTACCTGCACCCCTCAAACCCCTTATGACTCCCCCCGCTAATGAGTTTAGTCAGTTAATGCATGCATGCATGAAAATAGTGTACTCCAGATAACTAAATATTATCTCATAAATAACTCATGCATGTCAGTTCAGACAAAGGCCTAGTTGAGATTAAAGGCAGGGACAATGTACTATCAGTTGCAAGAATTTTCATATAAGAAAATCTCTTGCATGCAGAAGGAATTAATTCCTTGATATTTGCGTAGTTTTACGGTGTGTTGGAGCATTGTGTGAGATCAGTTTCACACAAGGTTACAACATGAACACCTAGGGAAAATATCGCAAGGAAATAGGAGGCTTGGAGGACAGAGGAGCAGGCATATGAGTTGCCTAGTCTGTCTATGAGCAGTGAGAGGGATTGTACTGAGAGCTGGATAGCTGTGAGAGCTAAAGCTTTGTGTAATGCTGAGATATTTCCACTTGTATGATAATACATATAGTGGGGTTTTTAGCTAAGGCTTTCCCCAGAGTCTTCTTCTGTGTTTCATGTGTATTGATTATTCTTCTCTGTTATATGTGTTCTGTTTGATCTTGCTCAAATCGATTAATCTTCTACAAGTTTGATTGTAGAAGTAGATTAAGTATTTTGCTTTAATAAATTGCATAATCAGATTAATCTACAGTGAGAATTTCTACATGGTATCATAGCAAAGGTGATCAGAGCTGTGAACAACATACTGAGAAGGGAACAAATTTGAAGTTTGAAGTTCTTGACTGCAGGTACAAAATCGAATTCTTATCACACCTCAAATTTCTCCAATGGAGTTCAATGGCTTGAGGCTTGAGTATGCACTGGATGGCAGCTCAAATTACATAGCATGGAAGGATTGCATGGAAGCGGTATTAGAAGACAATGGTTTGAAGGATTTCATTGATCAAGAAATATCCAAGCCAGTTGCAGCTAATGCACAAGAATTGGCGGAATGGAAGAAGTGTGTAGCGAAGGCGAGGAGGAGGATTCTTCTGGAGGGAGTTCGAGACCATATTGTCTCGAGTCTCCATGGGAAGGAGACTATGTTTTCAATGTGGAAGACATTGAAGGACCTATATCAGAACAATAGCAACCAGAGCAAACAGGTGCTCAAGGGCAAGCTTCGGAAAATCAAGTGTGATAAGGGCGACACTATTTCTACATATCTGAAAAAGCTCACCACCTATAGAGATGAGCTTTGTAGTGTGGGAATAACGATAACTGATGATGATATGGTGAGTCTTGCTCTCCTTGGGTTTCTTAAGAGTTGGAATAGCTACCAGGACTCAGTGAATGGAAGAGAGAAACTTCTGGATTGGGATCGATTGTGGTTAGACCTAATGTAGGAGGAGATCAAGAGGAGCACCATAGATGGTTCTTCATCTAAGCATGATGATGAATAAAATCTAGCCTTAGCAAGTAAGGGAAGGAAAGGGAAAGGGAAGGCTTCCCATTCCAAATCAAGTTATTCTCATGGTGGGAAGAAGATTGACAAATCTAAAGTGAGATGCTTTAATTTTCATGAGGTGGGCCATTATGCAACTAATTGTCCATTGAAGAAATTCTAGAAGGGATCCTCCAAAGGGTTAGAAGGTGAGGCACTGGTCTCTCAGTTCAAATTGGATTTTACCCTCATCGCATGCATGGTTTCATTGATGGTGGGTTGTTTTTGGTACCTGGAAAGTGGAGCCTCATTCCACATGACCGACGGTAAGAGTTTATTCAGTACCTTGGAGGAGAAAGACCTCAAGATGCGCAAGGAGATGGGAGATGATGGAAAGTACCGTGTTTCAGGTGAAGGCACCGTTGTTTTTCCGAGGGAGCATGGAGCTCCTCTCACCCTAATTGATGTAAAGTATGTGCCTGGACTGAAGAAGAACTTGGTATCAGTCGTGATGTTGGAAGACAAAGGCTACTATGTTGTCTTTAGTAAAGGAAAGGTGAACCTAAGACACATAGCCACGGGTCAAACCAAGAGGATTGGGATTCAAGTGAAGAATCTCTACAAATTGGAGGTAGATGAATGTGTTGCATTGAGTTCCAAAGCAGAATTGGTGCAAATCCAAGGCATTGGTGAGTTATGGCATAGGCAATTGGGCTACTTGCATCACGGGGCCTTGAAGATAATGCAACAGATTTCTACCGGACTTCCCAAAGGTAAACTTGAGCAAGTGGAAATGTGTAAAGGTTGTAACTTAGGAAAGTATGCAAAGTATTCCTTTCATGATCGAGACAGTCAAGCTAAAGCAATCATGGAGTGAGTTCATACAAATGTGTGTGGACCATTCTCGACAGCCTCCACCATGAAACAAAGGTATTATGTGATTTTAATTGATGATTTTTCTCGTAAATGCTGGATCTATTTCATGTAGAAGAAGAATCAAACCTTCTCAAAGTTTTGTGAGTTCAAAGCTTTGGTCGAGAAAGAATCAAGGAAGAAGATCAGAGCCTTGAGAAGTGACAATGGTGGAGAGTATGTCTCTCAAGAGTTTAAGGACTTCTGTGTAGCAAAAGGAATTAAATGGGAGTTGATGGCACATCATAACCCACAACAGAATGGGGTGGCCGAGAGGAAGAACAGAACGATTATGGGGGCAGCTTGGGTGATGTTGCATGACCAAAGCCTACCACTTCATTTGTGGGCTGATGCATACAACACAATAGTCTATTTGCAGAATAGAATCCCACATCGCATACTTGGGATGAAGACACCAGAGGAAGCTTTCTCTGGGGAGAGACTAGATGTGGGTCACTTCAGGATCTTTGGCTCATTGGTATATTTCCATGTGACCAAGGATGCCCGGAAGAAGCTTGAGCCGACAACTGAGTTTGGGATACTTTTGGGGTACATTGATACACCCCATAAATATCGGGTGAACTTGCCTACTAGTCGGAGGGCAGTGGTTCATAGAGATCTCAAGTTTGATGAGAAGAACGCCATGTGAGTTCCCATGAGAGGGAGCTCCAACTACAGGTTGTGGAGGAACTTTTGGTTCTTAAGGAGGAGGAGCCTCAGACTGATGCGGAGCAGCCACATGCAGAGGTTTTGGGAGTGGGGACATCCATTCAAGAAGAGTCTTCCAGAGATGGGTGGAAGCGCATGAGAGAAGCTGACAGATTGTTGTCAGATGCGAGAGAGAATGTGGGAGAACCATCTTCTTAGTGCAAACAGAGGAGTTCACTTAATAGTTACACTGGATACATGGCCCTTGTTGGGGAATGTGTTGAGACCAAGCCATCTTCCTTTGAGGAAGCAGTGCAACAGCTGATTTGGGTTGATGCTATGTGTTAGAGCCTAAATATACCTCAGGCTAAGAAAGGTAGGATCTAGGTCCAACATCGAACCACACTTAACCTGGTAGCTAGCCCTACCAGGTCGGGAGAGGGCTCTCTCCTGGTCAATCTCAGCAAAATATGATCACTAAAGGCTTGAGATGATTGATATAACTACTGATCTTAGGCTAGGTATATGTGCAAAGAGTTTGATTGAATACAATGGTGTTTTTGTTGGCTCTAAAAAACAAATCTTGGGTGCTGGGAATGAGACTCAGTCTTGCAGAGATCTCAATGGGGCAAGGTAGGCAACTTATTTTGGCACTTCGAATTGAATGAGATGGAGGGATTAGACAGTTTTGGAAATAATACTGAGAGGGGGTGAATCAGTATTATCAAGTTCTTTTAATAAATCGTCCTTATTTACACTTTGAATTATTTTTGCATGTCAGTACCATAAAATAATGAGCATGAACATATAGTCACACCAAAGAACACCAGATGTAAGGTGGAAACCCAATGTGGGTGAAAACCACCTGCTGCAATATGTTTCTATCTTCTTTCAAAATAGAAACTTATTTTACAAAGGTTTTGTACTGGTGCAATCCTTTACCAGTACGTAGGTTGCAACCTGCAGAGAGCTACAACTCTCTCTCGTTTTCCAGTCTCTTCTGGAAGGGAGCTACAACCCCCTACTTCTTTTCTTTCAAGGACCACTTTTCATAAATTTTCAAACTGGATCCATAAACATCAAGAGATCATCAAGTACAAGTAAATCACCCAGTCAACTGCAGTAACCAGATCAACAGTAACAATAAACTAAACCTAGAACACCTTATCAACAGGAAAAATTCAGCCAAAAGGTCTTAAGACAGATACACAATTTTTCTTTTTCTGGTTTGCGTACGTACGCACTTCACTTTATGCTCCCCTGTGTATACCCGCAGAGACCCTTCTGCCGTACTGCGTACCCACGCATTGTTTTTTCAATCAAGTTGCGTATTGTTACTGTAGGCACGCACCCACAGATACTATCGCGCCGCGTACTGCTACTGTAGCCACGCACCCACAGATGCTATCGCGCTACGTACCTACGCACCTGCGGCTTCTGAAGCGCCGCGTACTTTCCCTGTGCCTACGCACCTGAACCTCTGTCGCGCTGCGTACCCACGCACTGCGCCTTCTTCTACTCTGCGTACCCACACAATTCTCCTTCTTCTTCTATGCGTACCCACGCACTTGCACCGTTAATCACCTGCGTACCTCTGATTAGGGCCGAAATGGAAGTCCCTCAGTGTGCCACCAATAGTCAGATGCTCAGATCTAATCATGCACTCGAGAGATCACCCTTCATAGATTCGCTTTCAACTTCACTTTTATATAGATCAAGCTTTTTAAAAATAACCCAATATTTCAGATCTTAAGATATTCAATATTCGAAAGATGCGTAGCCAAGTGATCTCTTTTGCTTTATATAGGAAAGCTCTTCCTAAAATCATGGATCAATACCATAGATAACCAATAGAAGGGGCCCAAAAACATGGGGCTCAATACTAATAATAATATAAATCAATACCACAGGGCAAAACCATAGAGTCAAGAACGGCGGGCTAAATACCACGGGCCAAATATAAGAAAACCCCACGTGAGCGCGCTTTTCTGCCTTGAAGTAAGTGAACTGGGGGTACGCACCTTCTGAACGGGTGACCTGCATGTGCGGCCGTAGTCCCTTCACGGCGTACCTACGACTACGCACCTTTTGAACTATTCTCCTGCGTACTTCTTAATTTCCAACATTTTGAGAGCCTGATCAGTGCATTGCCACTTGAGGGTGTTGCCATCAAGTACAACATCAATACCAGAATCATAATGCCAAAAATCTCCCCCTTTGGACTTGATGGCAACCTCAAAGTCTTCAGCGCCATTCTCCCCCTTTGACATCAACGGCAAAGGGTTATGCTCCCCCTAAGAACATGCTCCCCCTGAATATGAACCAGATTTGCAAATAAGAACCATAATCCACCACACACCATAAACGACCATGAAAGAGATAGAGACATATTGCAGCCATGATTATATCAGCATCCATGTTCTCCGTCTATGCCCCCATAATGCCAACAATGCATTATATGTGCTCCCCCTGCACCTGTGCCATCGATCTGCAATCAATCCATAAATCAACAAATGTACGCATATACCATGTATAGACCTCGCGTACAACCAACAGATGAGAATCAACAACAAGATGATGCATCAACAACCCCCAGCTTTTTCCTGAGGTATTCAAAAGTCTCCCTGGGCAGTGATTTGGTGAGTATATCAGCAACTTGTTCCTTAGAAGGAACATACTCCAACTTGACCTTTTGTTCAAGCACTTGTTCCCAAAGAAAATGATACTTGATCGGTATGTGCTTGGTCTTTGAATGCATGACAGGGTTCTTTGAAATGCTTATTGCACTTGTATTATCACATAGGATGGAGATAGGTGGTGTACAATTGATTTGAAAATCCTGCAGGGTCTACATCATCCAAAGAAGTTGAGTGCAGCAAGATGTAGTAGCAACATATTCTGCTTCAGCTGTAGACAAGGCAATCGCACTCTGTTTCTTGCTGAACCAGGATACTAATCTGGAACCCATAAAGAATGCACCACCACTTGTGCTCTTCCTGTCATCCACGCTTCCGGCCCAATCTGCA